>VMDO01011676.1:0-39815 GCA_007922755.1 Pedetes capensis
TTTTTTTTTTTTTTTTTTTACTTTTCTTTGAGACACGGTCTGGTTAAGTTACGCAGACTGCCTCTGGTCTCGAACTTGGGATCCTCCTGTCTTTGCCTCCCGAGCTGCTGGGATTATAGGTGTGCGCCACCGTGCCCGGCTGGTCCCTTAATCTTAAGGGCTTGATAAAGACCAAAGTTCTGCCTTCTGAAGCTTTTACAAGGCTGTGTAGGGGCATCAAGCATAACTATCCAGGAATTAGAAGTCTCAACCTGTCTGATCTGGCAGCCAGGAAAGGGTCTGAGCTTGAGGCAAGGATCAGGATTAGTTAGGAAGAAGTTTTTTGTTTTTGTTGTTGTTGTTGTTTTCTTGGCTGAAAAGAAGCTTTAGGGCTTCTAATGGTTCACAGGGAAAAGCGGGTCTCCTCCTCACGGTGTTCTTATCGGTGGGACCCCAGAGAGAACAAGTGGTGGGCGGCCGGGGGAGGCAAAGCCTCCGGCCAGCTGGGCCTGTGAGGGAGGGTTCCCCACCCTTTCTCACCACCCTGGGGACCACTGGGGCTCAGTCCCCTTGCCCTCTTCGTCTACCACCCAGGGGGCAGGGCTGGAGAGCTGGCATTGGCTGGGTAGTGACCAGAAGGGTCCGGCCATTGCGTAGCTCCCGCCTCGCTCAGGAGCCTGGGGTGGCCCCGCAGTGAGCCTGGGCCTGACCTCGGGAGTGGTAGCCCGGTCTGTCTGGCACGGCTGAGGAAGTTGGCAGGCTGCCCACCCCCGGCCTCGTGATCACACCTGAGCAGAGAGGCCACCCACCCCACCCCACCACACCTCACCCTTCCTGAGCCTCCTTCCAAACCCTCTCTCCCCCAGCAGGCCTTGCCGGGCTGCACCCTCTCCAGGGCCCAGGGAAGCTTGGGGACAGCAGGGGTGACTTTGGGTCTGGGCCTGCAGGGACCACCCCAGCAGCAGCCAACCCTCCATCCTGCCCACAGTCAGGCCTGAGGCTGTGTCCCTGATGTCTCCAGGGGCGCAGTCAGGGTTCTCATCCATACGGGGCAGCTGAGTCCACTGAGGTCAGGTGCACGGAGCAGGGGCGCCCCGTCCACAGTGGCCAGGTGGGGAGTGAGGACTCCATTGGCAGGAGCGTTCCAGGCCAGGCCCTGGTCAGCTTCCAATTTGGGGCCCTAAGGGCCACTCCCCTGCCTCTTTATTCCCGAGCAACTCCAGAGGCTGAAGCAGGAGGACCGCAGGTTTGAGGCCAAAGGCAGCCTGTGCAACTTAGCAAGACTCTGTTTCAAAAAAAAGAGTAAACAGGGGGTTGGGGGTGCAGCTCAGTGGTGGAGCCCTTGCCTACCACGTGCAAAGCCCTGGGTTCAACCCACTAGCACCGAAAAGACATTTTTAAAAATGAGATTACATGTGTTTATGTAAAGGGTCAAGAGCAGCCCTATCTGAATGGAGCACTCTGCAGTAGTGTAATGCTGTCACCACCACCCAATATGGCGGACGTTAGCCACATGTGGCTACTGGGTACTTAAAGTGTGGCTAGTGCTGCTGGGGAACTGCATGCTTAATTTATTAAATCTTGGTTAAATCTAAATTTAAGCAATGCTGCCTTGAGACACTGCTGGATCTGAGGCCAGTGCGTCCTGTTTGACCCTATCTGAGCCTTCCTGGTAAGGATTCTCTCCTGTCCTGCCCTCTCTCTCCCTGGCTCTCCCAGAGTGGGGTCAGGACCCCTCTCCCTTTCCACCCAACCATATGCAGAGGGCTCCTCCATGAAAGCCCACCAGGCCTGGGCAGCATGGAGGGGGCCCCTGCAGGTAACAACTCAGGCACACTGACCTCGCTCTTAGCAAGTCATCTCCTTTTCTGGGCCTCAGTTTCCTCATCTGTACAAAGAGGGAATGGGCTGGAAATTCTGTAAAGCCCTCCACAGCCCTTCGTCTAGTTGTTAAGGCCACAGGGTGGGGTGACCGGGCACCATCAGGCGCATTAGGCACTGTTGGACAGGAGGGATTAAGTAACATGACAAAGAAGACTTTCCGGCTGGCAGGCTTGTGAGGCGCTGGGGTGGGTGTGGGTGAGGACGGATGCGTCACGGAGCATGGAGAACTCAGCCGACTCAGCTCCTCCCCAGCAGAGGGCTGCTCTGTGCTCCTCCTTAGATCATTATGCCATGGTAGCAGTTACCAAGTTCTGTGCTCACTGACCTCTTTTAATCTCTGTCCTCAGGATAGATTTGGGGTTGCGCAAAGAGGGTTCCTAGCTCAGCTCCGTGCCCCCATCTCTTCCGCAAACCAGATGCGTGTACAGGTTTGAACAGGTGAGTGCTTGGTTCCTTTGGCCTTCCAGTCTTTACCTCTGGAGTGGGAGACAAGTTTGGTGGCTAAACGACCCAGCTTTGAGGAAAAAACAGAAAGTCAATGAAACTTGTGGAATTTTGTCTTTCTTTTTTGGGTTTCCCAAAGCGATTTTATTCTTCATTGGGATAAAGTAATTCATACTAACATGTGACTGGCTCCGGTTTTATCCCCTCCTAGGGACCTATGTCTGTCAGCTTGTGGTGTGGTGTGGGCTGGGATGTTGCTCTGGTTCTGAAAGCTATGCCACCAGGATCTCAGATACCAGCAGGGCCACCCATGGTGGACAGGTTTCACCTGAGCTTGCAGACTACGACAGACTAGGGAGAAGAACCCAGCAACCCACTCCAGAAACAATTAGTTAATGAACACTCTATGAATAGCAGAGAAGCACTATCAAATATAATGCCAGAAAATGAGCCCCCTAGGCTGGAAGGCATTCAAGAAAAGACTGGGGAAGAGTTGCCTCTTCAAAGTAGAGTTGACCTTAATGACTAGAATGGAGCAAAGGCCCTGGGAACTTCTTTTGTTGATGTGGCATAACTCGAAATGAGAAGAAACGTAGTGGCTGCAACACTGGGCTCAAACATAAAAAGATCGTGTACATGGCACCGTGCTGGGTGGTGTTTCATTCTGTTGTACACAGGGTCACTAGGAGTAGAATATGACTCGATGGCACCAACAACAAGAAGCACCTGCATTTGTGCATGAAAAAGCAATGCTAACTGTGGGCTGTCCAGCACCAGTGATGGGCAGAGGTGTGGGCAGCAAGCCTGGATGCGTCCTGGGTCTGCCCTTCACCAGCCACACATCCATGAGTGAGTTCTCTTTCTGAAACCGAGCTTGCTCATCTATAAAAGGTGGAGTTTAATGACACCTGTCTGGCCACTCTCCAGGGTAGTGAGGATAACATTAATCGGCACACACAAAAAGTATTTGTTATTTGTAAGGTCCTGGGCAGGAAAGGGATTAATTTGTATTGCCGTGACTTTGGGCCAGGGTGGGGCCCTCTCCTACCCTCTAAACACACCAGAGTAGAAGGTGGTCATGCGAGGAAGCCACCTCCTTTTTAATCTTGCAGCTGCCAAGCGGAGAAAGAAACCCTGGTACCTCTGTCATCTTGAGCCCCGCCCCTGGAGAGGTGAGAGAGTCCCGAGGCCTCCCTAGTTGCTGGGATGACTGACATGTGCCACGGCACCCAGGGAGCTCCGAACAGGGAGCTCCATGAGCACTAAGAGGGGAGTAGAGAAGGAACCAGACCCCTCCTCACCCCTGCCTCCTCCACCACCAGGCTGCCGTCTCTCAGGTTGCCCCATCCCTGGCCCGGCCTGGCCCCACCGGGCTGAGAAGGTGAGGCAGAGACCTGTCAGCAACAACAGGTCTATGTTGGTGACTTGTCCCTGACACACCTTCCCTTAATAACCAACTTCCCAGGAAATTAAGTCCCCAGTTCCCACCTCCATCCAGAATCTGGTGCCTGGGGCTGACGGGACAGGGGCCCCATCCCCAGTGATAGCAGGGACTGCTCCATGTCACAGGGTGGCTTTCTACCTGGGGTGGTCCTGAGAGGCTTTGGCTTTCCTGCAGACAGGAGGACGGAGTCCCAGGCCAGCCGCAGAGAGACCCAGATCTTTTTACAGTGTCGACTTTAGGCTTAGCTGCAGGGAGCCGAAATTGCTGCAAAATAAGCAAAGTGAGGCGCCCAAAGGACCCCTGTGCTGGAGGGGTGGCCGGGCGCAGAGCCTGGGCCCCCCGAGGGAGCTTATGCAATGTCCTCTGGGTTCTCTTGAGGGCAGAGCCACCTTGGTGGGTGCTGCCTGGGGGCAGGACCATGGCAGAGGTGGCCCAGCCAGCAGGCTGGGTCTGGGAGACTTCACCCAGAAAGTCAGGCTGGGGGACTAGGGGACTAAAGCAGGGCTGTGCAAAGGAGGAGGTGCTGCCGTACCCACCCGGGCTGCCCTTCTGGCTGCCCGGTGACTCAGTAGCTGCCAACAGGTCTGGATGTGCCGGGGCAAGCCCCAGTCTCCCTCCTCCCCCCATGCCATCCCAGCAAGCCTTCAGGCCAAGGGTTCATGGCTGGCCCCTTCCCCAAAGCCTGCCCAGCCCTGACCCCTGGGTGGCCAGAGCCTTCCTGGGGACCCCAGATGGCTAGGGGACCTCCTGACAGGTGGCTCCTCAGGGGGATAGTTGGGGGCACTGTGGAGCGGGAGGCCACACCTGCCATCTCTGAGCTCCACCAATGTCCTGCTAGGTGGGTAGCACAGGCATCGTCACTTCCAGGTTTCAGGTGGGGAAACTGAGGCCTGTGACTTCACAGTCTCAACTCCTACCCAGGCCTCTTTTTAAAATTTTATTTATTTATTTTTTTGCAGTACTAGGGGTTGAACCCAGGGCCTCCTGCTTGCATGCTTTGCAAGTGCTGGGCCACTGAGCTGCACCCTCAGCCCATTGTTTTACTTTTTTTTTTTGAGACCGAGTCTCGCTAAATTACACAGACTGGCTGCCTCTGGTCTCCAACTTTTGATCCTCCTGCCCCCGCCTCCTGAGCCGCTGGGATGACAGGCATGCGCCTCCGGGCCCAGCTCTACCCAGGCCTCTTGATGCTACTTCCTTTCTCATTCCTAGACCCCACACCGGGGACTATGGTCTGGAGGAGGGGGCCCCATGCGCGGATGTATTTGCAAGACCAGGCTGGTGGGGGTGCCTGGACCCCATCCAGGCCTCTGTCAAGCGAGGCTGGCCTCTTGGGACTGGGCTGCCTTTGTCCATGAGACTTGGGGAGAGACCTCTGAGAGGAAGTAGGTGGAAGATGGGCCTTCAGGGGGCCCAGGCTAAGACCCCAGCTTTGTGCATTTTGGTGGGGTCACTTTTTAAAAATTTTTTGTATTTTTTTGCAGTACTGGGGGTTGAATCCAGGGCCCTGCACTTGAGTGCTCTGCAAGTGCTGGACCACTGAGCTGCACCCTCAGCCCATTATTTTACTTTTTGAGACAGGGTCTTGCTAAGTTACGCAGACTGCCTCTGGTCTCAAACTTGCGATCCTCCTGCCTCCGCCTCCCGAGCTGCTGGGATGACAGGTGTGTGCAACCGCGCCCAGCTTCTGTGGGGTCACTTTCCGAGCAATCCTTCTCCATCAGTGAGGGGTGGGGGTAACTGCCTAGGTCACCCCATTACGTTCCCGGCACGATGCTGAAGTCCTGATATACACCGTCATGTCTCCTATGCCCAAATCTGTGACCCTGTGTCGCTCTCCTCCTCCTGGCAGCTGAGGGGAGGGTCTGGGAACAGCTGGGACCTCTCCAAGGCGAGTGGCAGTGCTGGGGTTTGAGCCCGCTCTGTGGCCCCTTCCTTCATGTGGGGGTTGAGGCTTCACTTACAGGCCTGTGCTGAAGGGGCGGTCGTCTCTGCCATGAAGATCTCAAAGCCCTCTCAGGTGTCCCAGCTACAGCTCCCCTATCTCTCTCTGCTGTGGTCCCGCTACCCTACCTCCCTTCAGCTCAGAACCTCTGGGCTGTGTCCTGGGCTGGCTGGGGAGTGGGAGGGGACGTCACCTCCCTCCAGCCTGAGCTGTCTGCTGGCTTTGACGTGCGCCCAGCCTCCACCTGCTGAACCACTGTTCACGGGGCTGAGGGGAGGGTCAGCTCCGCACAGCACCGCACTCATGCCCTTCCCAGGCCAGCCGCCTGCCAAGGAGCCTGGAAGTGATGAGACTTCTCAGCTGCCCCCACCCTGGGGGACCCAGGCTGCGGGGAGCACGCCAACCTGACGGAGCTCCCGGCCCCCCAGGTGTGGGGCCAGCACCTGTAGAAAGAGGCTCTGGGAAGGGCTTGCCCATCGGTCCTGCAACTGAAGGAGGCTGGTCCCTTGCATAAGTGGGGACCTGATCCAATGCCTGTCTCTGAATCCTGGGCGAGAATTGGAGGTGGGACCAAGGTGGGGTCATCCACCTCCCCGCCTTTTTTTCCCCGGTACTGGGGTTGAACCCAGGGCCTCGTGCTTGCATGCTCTGCAAGTACTGGACCACTGAGCTGCACCCCAAGCCCATTTTTTTACTTTTTGAGACAGGGTCTCGCTAAGTTACACAGACTTCCTCTGGTCTCGAACTTGCGATCCTCCTGCCTCCACCTCCCAAGCCGCTGGGATTACAGGCGTGTGCCACTGCGCCCAGCTATCCACCCTTTTTTTACAGAGGGAGTCAAGGCTCAGATACAAACAAGGAAGCATCATGAAGGGCAAGGCTAACTCCAACCCACACAAGGCAGGGCTCCCCTGGACACCCCAATGTCAGGCTGAGGCTAACACAAGCCTGTGGTGCCCATCCTTTATCCAAAAGAGGTGGCTGGGGGCTGACTCCCCCCACCAAGACCATTCACTTTGTAGCTTCTGGATCAGCCAAGAAGGACCCCTCCACTCCCTCCCTCCTTCTTTTCAGTGTGGACTGTGGCCTGCAGTGACATTTCAGAGCCAGTTCAGAGGAGGCACCCGACCTTGGGAAGGAATGTGGGAAATGTCTGCAGCCTGGAACGGCTACCCCCCACTGGGGGCCCAGGAATGTGGGCTCCAGGCCACGTGTGGCCCCCAGGGGAGGCATGTGCATGTGGTTGGAAGAGAAGAGGGGTGCAGGGTCCAGGAAGGACACTGTGGGGAGGCCTTGTAAGGTCACCTGGTGAAACTCCTGGGCGGTACAGAGGGCGAAGGAGACCTGCGAGCGCCACCCTCCCCTTGGCATCAATCCACTTAGGGCACTGTCCCTGACTCCTGGCGTCCCCCGGAGCCCAAGGCCACCCACACAGTTGCACCTTTTAACATGTTAGACCCACAGAACTGCAGAATGTCGGGGCCCTTTGAAGTGAACAGTGACTGCATCTATCCTGTCTTACAGATGTGGAAACTGAGGCCCAGAGCCTGGGTAGGTGTGTGCCACAGACACACTAATGATGGGCCAGGACCCAGGGGCTGGCCTCGGGGCTGGGTGCTCTCCCACAATCCCTCTTCTCCCATGATGTCAGCACCTCTTCCTTCCAGGGGAGGCTTGGACGGCCTCCCCCAAACTCCCACAGGGCTCCTGCTGGGACTCTAGCTCTTTCTGGGCTGCCATGCTGTCGGAACGGCCAGGGGTGGGTCCGGCAGCCACAGAGCAGACGCTGAGGGCCAGGCCTTTATGCAAAAGTCCACGCTGCACCTTCTGGTCCTAGAGAGCTGGTGTTCTGTGCCCCAGCTGGACACCAATCCGCAGGGCCAAGCTAACCCCTTTGGAGCTGAACCTGCAGAAACGGTTTCGAGTAGGAACTCTGCTGCCCTCTTGTGGCCAAACCTGCGCACGACTGCTAGGGGAACCTCAATTTTCCTCCTCTCGGGTAGCGCTCCAGAACGGCTGGATGGGGCTGGATGGGGTGTGTGTCCTATCACTTAGGGCGGAATGTTGGCTGCACAGAACAAGGAAGGCTGGATGAGGCCTTGCTCAGTGTTGGCTCCTGGAGAAAGGAGACCTCAAGCCAGCAAGTGAGGCTCAGCCGGTGCTACTCAGATGGATTGGGGTTGGAGAGAGACAAGCTGGTTTCCACGGAGACGACCCCATCAGTCAACACCAGACAGGACAGTTTGAAAAGTTAGAGGATATTTATTTCTCAGGAAGGTCCACGACAGCTGGCAGGCACAGCTTCCCCTGCTCCCGGGGATTCCTCGGCCCTGTTCCGAGAAATCCCCGCTGTGCTCGGAAGGGCCCGTGGGGAGGCTGGGGTGGGGACAGAAACCACACGCCACACTCCAGACCCTTAAAAAAATAAAGCAACAAACGATCTCTGCCCCACAAACACACACGTACAAAATAAATAGACGTATAAAATAGAGGCCACGGTCCTCCCCCGCCAGCCGTGGACTGCGTGGGAGAGCGGGGCTGGGGGCGGGGGCACCGCCCACTTCTCCCAGCCAGGATTATCCAGAGGCTACGTGGTATGGAAGTGTGATGATGATCCCGAATAAGCCCTGGCTTCGGAGGAAGGGCGGGGTGGGTCCCCTCCCTGGAGCCCAGCAGGGCAGATGCAGGGGTAATGGCAGGAAGGGACAAATAAATAAATAAATAAATAGAACCCAAGGCGCTCCCAGAGGCCTGAGGGCTTGGGCTGAGGCTCCGGCGGCCCCTGGGGCTTGTTTCCCTGAAAACAGCAGATCCAAATGACAAGGTAGGCAGAGAGACGAGCAGGGAAAAGACAAGGCCAAGGCCACGCCCCATTGGCCTCCAGAAGCCAGCCTCGAGCCAGCTCTGGGGGGGAAGATGGGAAGGTGGCTGCTCCCCGCTGCTCCCCAGCCATGGGGGTGCCCAAAGGCTGGAGACCTACTCCTTCCTGTGCTCTCTGGGGCCAGCTCAGCCGCCTCCTCCCGGCCTTGCCTGTCTTGATCCTCACCATCTCCGATGGAAGGAACCACTGCCTTCGGTATTAGTGCCCTTCCTGACCCGGGACATCTGGAGCCCAGCGGGGAGGAGTCCTGTGGTTTGGTAAGTAATGGAAACACTCCAGCCTTGGGTCCTCCTCTGCTCCACTTGGCCACGGGTGTCCCCACTACCTCCAGCCAGGGGTCCTCTCTCCGCTCCTCCAGGCCAGCAGGGAGAAGGTGTCAGACAGAAGCAGGTACAGAGGAGGGGCAGGAGCTGCCACACGGACAATCTGGGCACGGTGAAGTCCGAGGGACTCCGAGTCCCGGGGTCCCTCCTGGAGAAGCGTGGCCGGCAGGGGGCCGGAGAGCACGGGGCAGGGGCGGCCGGCTGCTCAGCGGGGCAGCCGGCTGCTCAGCGGGGCAGCAGCACGTGCTCCAGGAGGTAGGTGAGGGAGTCCCAGTGCTTCCAGAGGAGGAAGAGGACGAGGACCAGGAGGGCGGTGCTGGTGACGCGCAGGCGCGTCTTCATGAGGGGCGTGATGAAGCTGGCGATGGTGGACACGAACACCAGCAGCACGGCCATGAGCGCCAGGATGACGTTGATGAACTTGCCCAGCAGCGCCCGCGCGTTGGCGTTCTCCACGCCCTCCAGCTGCACCACCTGCTGCTGTTGCTGCTGCAGCTCCAGCTTGGTGACCCGGGTCAGGCAGGACTCCACCGCCTCCTGCGGGGCACCGGGGTGGGGGGTGAGAGCGGGGACTCTGATGCTGAGTCCCACCTCCCTGAGTGGCTTGGACAGGAGGTGAGTGTGATCCCCAAGGGTTTGCGGGCTGGGAGCTTGCTCCCCAGCGTGGCGAGGCCTAGTGCAAGGCAATCGGCCCACTGGGAGCACTGCCTTCGGAAGGAGTGAAAGGTGGACTCTCACAGGAAGCTGGCTCCTGTGAGGGTGGGCTGTTACAAAACCGCACGTCTGACCCCCGAATCTCTCTGGCACCCCACCTCACCATGTGATCTCCTCTACCCAGTTCCTGCCACTGTGACACCAACTGGCATCAGGTCCTCACCAGACCTGAGCAGAAATTGGTACCACACTCTTGGGCCTTGAGAACTATGAGCTAAGAAAACCCCTTCTCTTGACAAATTACCGGCCTCAGGCATTCTGTGATAGCAATGGAAAATGGACCAATACACTTGCCACTGAGAAGGTGATAATATACAGGATCCCTCTCCAAAGGCCAAGAAGGGTGTAGGTTGATGAACTGCAGCCAGGAGCAGAGGCTTTTACGATTATTGTAAGGAAATGGGACTTTTGCTTAATATGGGGAGTCTTCAGGCAGGCTAGTGCCTTCAAAAGCCAATTATTCATTTGCAAGGATGCCATCAGACAGGTGCAGGGCATGGGTGGCCCTCCCCTGAGGGCCTGCATTTGCACAGTGCACTTGGGCCTGCTTTGTCTTATCTCTAGCCCACCCACCCTGTACTCTCTGTACGTGTGGCTATCTGCCTCATCTGATGGAACAGTCTGTGCCCATCAGTGCCATGTGATAAAAAGCCCAGCGATCTGGCTGCTGCCAGTGCTATCAGCTGGTCTGGGGCCTCCTCAGGGTCAGCCCTGGCCGTACCTGGATGTCCCGCGCCCTCTCATAGGACTGGTAGGCCACCTTCTCCTCCATGCTGGCCAGCTCTTGCTTCAGGTTGGTCATCTCGTTCTGGTGAAGTTCAGTCAGGTCATTAAGCTGCTCCTCCAGCCGCTCGTACCTGGCAACAAGAGAAGAGGGGATACGTATAGGTCCCAGTTCACCAGCCACGCTTCTCTCCCCAGGATCAACTCACTTGTGGCAAACAGCGATGCCACGCAATCCACCGGGCATGTCCGGCCCTGCTCTGATTTTAACCTGCAACCACAGAGGCTCCTTTTCACACAGCGCTTCTGTGTGTAGGCCCTGGTTCTATCCACACCACCTCCCAGGGTCTCACCACTCCCTGGGAGACATTGCTAGCATGATCCCCATTTGAAAGGGTCCAAAACACAGAGATTAGAGAATCAACCGGGGAGCACCTGGCTCATGGAAGGGGGAGTTAAGGATGGGCCGACTTCACCCTGGGTGAGCTGCTGTCTGGGTATTAGGGACACCTGGGTATAGAAAACGTGATCTCTGCTCTGAAAGGCCCAAAATACCAGAAGATGACTGTAATGTTAGGGACAGGTAGTTGTTTAGGTGGGATTCCCCCTCAATGTCACAAACCTTCATATATAGAAGGTAGAAAAGGTGCTAACGAAGGAAAATGTCCCCCCAAATCCCAGGGAGTTTCAACAAGTGCCATCTGAGAGGCAAAGAGCAGAGCAGTCAAAGGGAAGGGGGGGACCTTCTGCTCAGCTCTGGTGAGGACCTCATGCCAGTTGGTATCACAATGGCAGGAACTGGGTAGAGATCACATGGTGAAGTGGGGTCCAGCTCAATTCTGGGATGACCGTAGGAGCCTCCGCCGTGTGTTCAAACTGTCCCCGCTCCAAATCTATACTCTGACTTTACAGCCTGGACTCAGTCCTCACCACCACCCTGTGAGGTCGGGGTCAGTGTCCTCGCTGCACAGACAGGGTAACCAGATGACCAGGGCTAACTGCTTTGCTCAAGGTGTAGTAGATGACAGAGCTGGGATTGGAACCCAGATCGCTGCCTCCACAGCTGGGGTTTGAAGCAGCGTCTCCCCAGAGGAGAGGTCAGGTGGCTGCTTCCTGCCTCCCCATTCCTTCTGCGCACCGGACACATGAACAGGCAGGGACGCCTGAAGCATCCTGAGGCAGGCAGGACCCTCCTTCTAGAGGTCTCGCACGCCTGTCTTCCCGTGGCCCTGCCCAGTCTGGAGAGAGCTCCCCAGGGCTTCTTCCTGGTCCCTTCTAGCAGCCTGGATGTCCCCCGCGGGCCCCCACGGCCCTGAGTCTCCTCGCCTCGCGCTGGCCTGCGCGGCACCCACCTGTACCGCTCCTCCTGCAGACACTGGGTCATGTAGGTGTAGTCCCTCTGCAGCTGGGTTTTGAGGTCCTCCATGGAGTCCTCCAGGTGGGACTGGCCCTCCTTGATCTCCCTCAGCTCCTCCAGCAGAGCGTCCAGGTTTCCGGGAGCGCCGTACAGCGTGGTGGACTTGGGGCTCCCCAGTGCGCCCCCGGGCCCCGCCCCGGAGTTGCTGCCCGCCCCGGCCGAGCTGGCGCTGGCGCTGGAGCACTCGTCGTCGCTGCCGTACTTGGGACTGGACACGAGCGTGGCGCTGCCGCTCAGCGCCCGGGCCGCCTCCTCGGGGCCCCCGTCTTCCAGGGGGTCCTTCAGGTGCGCGATGTTGTCGGCACTGCCAAACTTGTTGCGGATGAGGCTGGCGAACTCGCGGGGCTTGGACACCACGGCGGTGTGGGTGGCCTGCGACAGGCCCGAGAGGCTGCCCTTGACGCCCTCCACCACGCCGCCCCCGAAGCCGCTGATGCCGGCGCGCATGTTGGCGCCCACGTCCTTCAGGCCCTGCTGCATGTCCCGCAGCACGTCCTTGGGCTGCCGCGAGGGCCCGTTCTGCTCGATCTCCTTCAGGCGCCGCCGGTAGTGCTCCAGCTTCTTGTGCAGCTGCGCGATGGTCTGCGCCGACTTCTGGTTCTTCTTCTCGAACACCTGCTTGATGCGCGACACCTGCTGCTTGTCCGCGTTGTTGGCCAGCTTCAGGTACTCGGCCACGTTGTCGTCGCGCGCCTCCTGCTCGATCTTGATCTGCTCCGTGATCTTCAGGATCTTCTGGTGCAGGTGGTCAATGGCGGCCTTGGTCCGCTGGGGGTCTGGTGCCCCGTCTGGCACATCCAGGCTGATGGGGCCATCGGTGTCACCGTGGCCGGGGCCAGAGGGGAGGCTCAGCGCCACGAGGTCTCCTTTGTCACCCTGGGGAGGGAGGCAAGCAGAGGAAGCAGGGATCAACCGTGAGACCACAGGAGTGGGCTCAACGGGACCCTCTGCAGTCCTGGGTACCTGTGGACTTGGCTTCTCTTGAATTACGGTGCTGGAGACAAATATTGAGTATATCATCCCAAAAGAACCAGCAGATCAGTCCTGGAAGAAGTGCAACCAGAGTGGTCCTTGGAAGCAAGGATGGCTAGACTGTGTCTTATGTATTTTAGACATGTAGTCAGGAGGGACCAGTCCCTGGAGAAGGATATCATGTTGGGAGAGTGGCAGGTCAACGAAAAAAAGTAAGGCCCATCGCTAGATGGATCGACAACAATGGGCTTAAATATAAATAAGATCATGTGCCTGACGCAGAATCGGGGAGTAGTTCATTATGCTGTACATAAGGTCGTTATGAGTCGGACTGGACTAACAGCAGCACCTAACAATAGCAACCACCAGAAAAATGCATGCAGGATGAATAAGAGACTTATCAAGAACTATAAGAAAGCGTCTGAAAGAACACCAACCACAGGCCTCTCCTGGCTCTCTGCCCAACCCCACAACATCCCCCAGATCAGCCTAGGCAGATCCGCTCTGCCTTTGGCCCTTTGGCAAATTACTCAGGGACACACAGCTGTGAAAAGACAGAACCTCTGGCCCCGAGCTCCAGGCAGCAGGCAGGTCTGAGGCCTCCCTGGAGAGTCCCAGGGTAGACCCCTCAGGGACCATGCATTGTCTTTCTGGACTCAGCCTCCCCCCTAAGGCCGCTCTTTCCAGTAGGCCGATTCCTCCCAGCTGACCAAAGCCCGTACCTTGGCCTTGCTGCCTCCTACCCTGTCTTCCCTGACATAGCCCTGTGACACCTCTCCAGCTTGGCCCCTTTACCTTCCAGCCCTCAGGGGTCATCAGCGATCTCTCCTGCATGGTGATGGTAGGAGCCCCCGGCCCTTCGCACTCTCCAGGGCTGGGGGAGGAGCGTACACACGCCAGCTCTGCTGGCCCTGCCCCCGGGGGCTGGAGGCCCAGGGGCAATTCGCGCAGGCCAAGGGAAGCGGGGAGAAGGCTGGGGGGCCGAGGGTACCAGCCACTCTGGGAGAAGGGGCGGAACGTGGCAGGAAGGAAGCAAGGGTCCCTCCTTCCCCCTCCAGCCAGGAGGCTTCCTGAGCAGAGAAGTCACAGACAAAGAAAGAAGAGGGATGGCGGAAGGCTGGGCGGCAGGGCAAGAAAGGAAAGGACGGTCCCCGAAGATAGGAAGGATGGGGACACGCGAGGCTGGATGCGCAGGCAGGCCTGGGTCCCTCTCTCTGACGCCGCTGCCTTGTGCCTGTCAGAAGATCCGTCCACAACCGGGGCCCCAGGCCTTATCACCACGCAGCACCGGAAGCAGAAGGAAATAGCTCAACCCCATGTCATTTTACACACAGCACACTCTGAGGGAGGCTGGCTCAGAGCATTCGGCAGGCGGGGCGGGGCGAGCTCCAGGTGGGAAATGAGGTTAAAAATAAAGAAAGTGGCCCAGTCACAAGCGCCGGCACTAGAAACAGCCTGTGCCAACTCCAGGCAGAAGTCACTTGCTTGGTTTCTGCCAACATGCAAAGCTATGGGAAAACACCATTGAAAACAATAACTCTGCCAAACTCAGAAGGCAGGGCAGGCGGCTTCTCTAGGGCTTTTTCAGGTCACAGGTGCCCTGAGGATGCTAGGGACAAGGACAATCCTTCCCCTGTCGCTCCTGAAGGGCCTGGCTTTCCTCTTGAGTCTGCTTGGGGTCTCTCCTCGTCCCCTTGCTCTCCCACCCAGTGCTCATGCTTTAGGCCCCTGCTTCTCAGACTCTGACCTGTGCTCCCCAACAAGCCAACCCCACAGTCTCCCTGAAATGATCTGTCCCACGGTCATCTCACCGGTGTGACTTAGAACCCCACCCTGCTGTCTAGTTCCCTGCAGAGATGGCTGACAGCCCATCTCTCGATTTTCCTGAACCTTAGGGTCTTCACCTGCAAAATGGTCCCCTCTCCAAAGGTCAAGGGGCATACTGGCTGATAAGCTGCAGCTGGGCACACAGCTCTTTACTCATGACTGTTACCCTCTTGTGAGGGTGACACAGACGGTGTCCACCAAGCACTTAGCGCAGTGTGAGGCATACAGAAGGCACTCATTAAATGCTGAGCCTGGGGATGTAGGCACTACAATTGTTTTCTGCCCTTTGTAGGAGTGACACCTGCAATCAGGCTGCACTAAAACTAAGAGCCTGTGCCAACCAATTTACTCAGTATCGACAGAACTACAGAAAACCAGGTTCCATGTGTAATGCAGGGTCTTCACTATCAAAGAACTCGGCCCTGTCCATACCGCAGACGCCCGACCCTCCTTCACACTCCTCCCTGGGGTAGGGATATCCAGGAAATGCTTTTGAGGCTGGCTGCATCACTGCCACTTGGTTTTCTTTGTGATGACAGGGGAGGACCTGTCCCACCTCCTCGGGACAGCGGAAGGAACAAATGAGAGATGGATATAAAAACGCTGTGAAAAGCCAAAGCGCTTTAGGACTGTTGTTGTTAGGTGCCATCGAGTCGGTTTCCGACTCATAGCAACCCTACGTACAACAGGCGAAACACTGTGGTCAGTGCTTCTCTGCTGTTCATAGGGTTTTCAATGGCGGATTGATTTTTGGGAGTGGGTTGCCAGGTCCTTCTCCCATTAGGACTGTAAAGGGGAGTAAAATAGCAAGTTACGCGCCTTTCGCGGCTTCTCTGGCAGTGTGGTTCTTTCCTCTATTGATCTGTCATCGGGCTGGCTTACAAATGAAAGGCAGAGTTGAGGCTGGCTGTGAACGACCCATGGCAGAGACTAACCACCCCCGGAGGCTTGATGGGGGCAGGGAGAGGCCTGAGGGGGGTGTGTTCAGGGCATGGGCTCCATCCTGCCCCTCCTGCCTGGAGACTTCCTTGGTGACATGAAGGTCGACAATGCCTGGCAGAGGCTGGCCTGTCTCCAGTCACAGAGTGTCCCCATGGGGTGCTCCTGGGGTGGGGGGGTCAGCTCCGTGGGCTTCCAGGGATGCAGTCTCTTTTCCCTAGGGCCCCTCAGCTCTTCTCTTCCCCTCAAATTACTATTCTACATGCCTTGGACAACAGATGACAATAGCAACATCACAACTGCTACTACTGACGTGGGCCACGTGTGGCTCTCAGTGCTTTATATACAATCTTTTTTCCTTCCTTCCTTCCTTCCTTCCATTTTTTCGGGGCGATTGAAACAAGGTCTCACTGTGTAACCCAGGCTGGCCTCCAGCCTGAGATCCTCCTAACTTGGCTTTCCGTGTCCCACATATTAATTCATTTAATCCTGGGACAACCCCACGTGGCAGGCAGCACTGTTATTCTCATTGTACAGAAGAGAAGCCACAGCCCGTGGATGCCGACCATCTTGCCAGGACGACAGCCCTAGCGAGTGAAAGACTTAGGATTTGAATTTGTCCAGCTCCTTGCCCGAGGGCCTGACCTCACCTAGATTTCTGCTCGGCTCCTGCAGATGGAGGCTGGAAGCGCCTCTGCCTCAGGGCGTCTCCCACAGGGAGCCTGATCCTCTCCACCTCCTCAGCAAGTCCGAGTCTGCAACCCGGGGCCTCAGCCAATGCCTGGCCTCAGCCCCAGAGCAAGTCAGCTCCAATATCCTATAGTGGGGCTGTGGCTTTGACACCCCAAGTGAACAAGGAAAAGGGAGCAGCTCACCCCAGCCCCGTACTGCCTGACCCCTCCCCAAGCTGGAACCCATCCTTGAGAAGGTCCAAGTGGGGCGGCACATGAAATCACCCTCGAAGAGTCAGCACTGTGACGTCTCTGGCTTTCCCTGTCGAGTAGACTCCTCATCCTAGGGGCTTCCGTGAGGGGCCCCTCACCTGCCCTAGCATCCGTCCCCTTTGGACCTTAGGCACATGCGCGTGATAGGCGTGAGAATGAGCGCGTGATGGAGAGAGGAGGTAAGAGCCAGGCGTGGTGGCGCAAGCCTGTCATCCCAGCAGCTTGGGAGGCGGAGGCAGGAGGATCGCAAGTTCGAGACCAGAGGCAGTCTGTGTAACTTAGCGAGAGACCCTGTCTCAAAAAAAAAAAAAAAAAAAAAGGTTAAAAAAATGGGCTGGGAGTGCAGCTCAGTGGTCCAGCACTTGCAGTGCATGCAGGTGGGAGGCCCTGGGTTCAACCCCCAGTACCATAAAAAA
This sequence comes from Pedetes capensis, assembly GCA_007922755.1. Taxonomy (NCBI): domain Eukaryota; kingdom Metazoa; phylum Chordata; class Mammalia; order Rodentia; family Pedetidae; genus Pedetes; species Pedetes capensis. The sequence goes on from VMDO01011676.1 coordinate 16,853, forward strand.
GAGAGAGAGAGAGAGAGAGAGAGAGAGAGAGAGGAGGTGAGTGGGTGTGTGTGCGTGTGGGGGGAGTCTGGGGCCAACCGCATGGGAGACGCCAAGATTCTGTTGTGGTTTTCCCTCTCGAGATGGCGACGCCTTGGCAGCCACTTAGATCTGAATGGTCTTCCCTTGGAAAGCTCCCAGCCAACCCCAGCCAACTGGCGTTGGCAACAGAGCCAGGCAGACTGAACGAGTGACGGACCGCAGGAGATCCTCACTCAGACCTGCGGCCTGGCGCCGGGCTCCAGAGAGCAGGGGTGTCCTCGGGCGAGCCGCCTCCCCTTGGGTCTGCTGTCCCCACACTGCCCAACAGGGCGGTAGGCAGAGCTGGCCTGGAGCCCTAGCCTGGCCTCAGACGCTCAAATGGAGAGGGGTGGCCTCCCTCTGGCGCAGACTCCACAATTATCCCGCTTAGACGGGGTCCCAGCACACACAAGCCGCCCAAACCCAGGAAAGGTCCTCGGGGTTTGGGAGACAAGCACTCTCCTGTAGGCCAGAAACACCAGGCTCTGCCCACCCAGCCCTCCGGGGTCTCTAGCGCTGACCCAATCTTTGAAGGGAACTCGGGACCTCCCAGGTCTCTGTGAGGCAGAGCCGTCTGGTCATGAGCTGAAAGGTGGAATTGTTGAATCCCCAAGAGGGAGAGGGGAGCAGACACCCCCAGGCTGACAGTAGCATGGAGTGGCCTGGGGTCCTGTTCCCCTTGCTGGCTCCTCTTCTCAGCTCCTGGGTCCAGACTCCAGCCTGGGCGGGCAATGTTTTAGAATGAGAAGCAGGTGTGGGAGGCCAGAGTCCTCCACTGGCCTGGGCTGAGCCCCAACTGTGCCCATTACAGAGCGGCGTGTGGGAGGGCACCCGGGTCTTCCTCTCGCTGTCTCGTGTTCAGAAGAGCAGAAGCTCTTCCCAGAGTGCTCCTCGTCCTGGGCGAGGTGACCAAAACCAAGAGCAGTAGAGATGACTCAGTGCCAGCCATTAGCAGGTGGGCACTCCCAGGCCCCCCAGGGGGACGGCTGCTCTCTCCACAGTGCAGAGCCTTCCTGGCCCAGGCCACCCGCTCTGTGCCCATGCCCTACTGCAGGCATCACATCTGGAGTTGTGGCCCCTGCATTGTGGCCCCCTCACCCCACCCTCCTGCTGAGATGGGCTGGTCACTCTACAGGCACCTGACCCCCAATTAATCCCTGCTCAGCAGGCTCTAGGAAAGAACTGGTGGGAGGTTTGTGCGTCTTCCAGGAGCCCGGCCCATGCCAGGCAACTGGGGAGGCCATGCCACGCCCCCCACTCAGGAGCCCACCAACCGGCACCAAAGCCACAGAGCTCACTCTATGCCAAGACCAAGATCAAAGATGTGCTGATGCCTGCTCTGGAGGAGGCAGAGCTGAGACGGCCTCCCAGGCTCCACTTTCACTGTTCTTTCCCTCGCTGCAGTGAGATCTCACCACAGCCCATGGGTGCTGGGGCGCCCCGTCCACGTGGCCTGGGGGGCACCACAGACCCGCCTCCCTGCCCCCTTCCAGCAACGCTCAGTGAAGCTGGATTAGGTGCTCTGCCAGATTACCGGAGCTGCTGGATCAGGAGTCCCCAGCCCTGGCTCCTGGGACTGTCTGGGGAGCCCCTGCCCGGTCTCCTCCATGCCCTCGTGTTAACCGGAGCAAGGGGCGCCTGCCCCCGCCCCTCCCGGCTCACACATGAGCCCAGCAGCCTGGATTTCTGAGATCTGGGAGGTGCACAGAAGGCAAAAACAGGCCAGAACGTGTCCAGGCCTGAGGCACGCTTCGAGAAGGGAGAGAAAGGTCCTGCTAGGGTTGTCATGAAACGTGCGATCTCATGTTTGTCAGCTGTACGGCTGCGTGGGCCATGGGCACAACACCATCTGCGAGGAGTATGTGTTCGACACCTGGCTCCCTGCCCACCTGCGACCCACCCTTCCTCTTTCTTGATTCACAAAGAGCCCCTGCGAGCACCGCCCCAGCGAGCTGATGGGAAGAAGGCCTTCCTGTCCCGGCTGGAAGGCTGGCAGAAGGTCACTCTTAGAAGGAGGAGGAGGAAGAAAAGAGAGGTCTTCGGGGCTCCTAGTGCTTCCCTTTAGGAAGCCAGGGCAGCCTTGTCATGCTGGCAGCAAAGGAGTCACTTGTCAACCCTGACCTCGGCTGTGTAGCCAAGCAGGTGGGCCCAGTGGGACACTGCTGCTGGGGGCAGGGTCTGGGCTTCCATGGGGGGGGGGGTCAGAGCCCAGCAGGGGAGCAGAAAGCGAGTGTGGCCAGGCTAGGAGAGCTGTCAGGCCCAGTGACTCAGCAGGGATCCTTCGACCTGTCACTGCTGCCCCGAGACTCTGACTTCAGAGTCCTCTCGGGCTGCAGAACAGTGATTCCCTTTTGCGACTAGGTCCCAGCAGGGAAGGGCGAACCAGACCAGGATGGAGAGGAAGCCCACAGGTAGCTAAATCCCTCAGCCCGAGAGAGGCGATGTGACCCACGGCAGGGACAGCGCTGCCTCCAGCCTCAGCAGGCTGGAAGAAGGACTCCGGCCCTGGATCTCGAAGTCAGGGGCCGCCCTGACCCCTAACACCGCAGGCATCCCCTTGTTTGACTAACGGCTGTCTCCTCCTGTTGGGGACGTGAGGGTCACAAGTTGCTGCTGGATCCAGCTCTGGATGGGTCATCAAGGCTGACCCAAGCTCTCCCAGGTGGGCAAGGGGGTGTGGTGGGGGAACTGCCCGGTGAGCGGTTCGCTTGACATGTGGGAGCCTAAGGGACACAAGTGCTCGACACTAACTGGGGTACTCGCGGAGCCTACATACACCTGGGTCTATCCACCTGGGGTGGAGTGAGTGAACACACTCCTGCAGCCAGGTGCCAGGCACCACCCAGGATAGTCAGGGGCCAGGGAGCGCCCTCGGTGTCTTTACAAGGCATCTTGCTCCACGGGAATGGCAGGGTACAGCCTATACACAGATGAGGGACCTCACTCGTCCTTTCCTGAAGCACCCACTCATCTCAAGGTGGCACCTGGCTAGCTGCTCATTATTGACTGGCCTCCTGCTGCAGCCAGGGGCTGGGCTTAGCTCAGACGGTAGGGCGCTGCTCTGTAACTGCTGAGCCCTGGGTTCCAGCTCTACCGCCGCTAAAATGGGAGAAGACATGGCCATCCACTCCTGGAGCAATCCTGAAACAGTTGGCCTTCAAAAACCCTATGGTAGCCGGGCACGATGGCACACACCTGTAATCCCAGTGGCTCGGGAGACAGAGGCAGGAGGATGGCAAGTTCGAGACCAGAGGCAGTCTGTGTAACTTAGTGAGACCCTATCTGGCTGGGATTTAGCTCAGTTGGTAGAGCGCTGTGCTGCAGTCTCTGAGGTTCTGAGTTCAATTCCCAGCACCGCAAAAATGGGAGAAGGACCTGGCAATCCACTCCCAAAGCAATCCCGAAACAGTCTGCCATTGAAAACCCTATGAGGGTCACTATGAGTCGAATACCGACTCGATGGCACCTAACAACAACAACAACATCTCAAAAAGCGAAAAAATGGGCTGAGGGTGCAGCTCAGTGGTCCAGCACTTTCAAAGCATGCAAGTGCAAGGCCCTGGGTTCAACCCCCAGTACATCGGGGGAAAAAAAAAAAAAAAACTATGGTAGGAGAGAAGCACTGACAGAGGGCCAGGCATGGCACAGTGTCGGGGAGTGTTTCGTTCTGATGACGCCAAGATGGCACCTAACAAGAACCTCCTGTAGTCAGGGAGCTCACTGTGCCTCCCAGGGCCCCCTGCTCTCCTTCCTGATGGAGAGATTCTCACCCATCTCAACTCCCCCTTGGCTTCCCGCTTTTCTCCACAGGCCCACCCCTCGGCTGTGGTCAGAACTATGCTCTCCTCTGGGTTCCCCCTCCCCAGCGCTGCTGACAACAAAGCCCCTTTGTCCATAGAGCTGTCCCGTGCTCTGTGCGCCTCTCCTGGTATCCACTGACCCCTGGTGGGCCCCCCAGAGCCGGCCTCTCACCTTAGGGTCTCCTCCACTCTCCAGCCTCCAAATTCCCCAGAAGTCCAACACTCTGCTGCTGGACCTTCCTATGGGCCACTGCGGAGCGGATGCTCCAGGGACCTCCCCCCGAGCCGCCTCTCCCTGCCACTGCTTCTCCCTGGATAGAAGCCCCCGCAACCAAGAACCCCCCTTCACTTAACTTCATGCCAGCTCCTCGCACCCACAAGAGCTCTCTGTAATTGGACAGGGGACGGGGGGTTCTCCCAGAGAGCCCAGAGAGTGAGCCTGGCAACCTGGGGAGACACCTTTCCCCCACCCCACAACCCCACCCTGGCCCTGCCAGGTGGCCTTCTGTCCCTCCGCGAGCCGGGCCTCACCTGTGTGGGCGCTGTTTCCCAAAGCCGTGCTGGGGACGAGGTGCCGGGTGCTCTGAGGCCCCAGCTGTCCGAGGACTGTGCCAGGCTGGTGGGGTCGCAGTCCCTGGGCAGCACCGGGCTGGCCCCGGGGAGCCGGAGCCTGCGGGCAGGTGTGCCCGAGCTCCAGGGCTCTGCGGCCGCCATGTCCAGTCTGAGGCCCGGCCCGGCCGGGGATTAGGGGCGGATTGCTCTGGATTTCCCCTCCCCCAGGGCTCCCGGCCGCTCCTTCCCATCTGGCAGGAGACATGGAGGCTTCCAGAAGGGGAGGACCCAGCTCCGATGAGGGGCCTCTCCCAGGCCTGGCTGCTGCCACTGCGAGTCCAGGGTGAGTGAGGGGTCTGGGTGTGACGAGCCTGGCTGGGGGCAGTGGGTGCGCCTGCGTCCTCCACTCTCCCACCCTTCCCATCGGTGTGTCCAGGAATCACGAGCCCTCTCTCTCACACACAGAGCCCAGCCTCCCCAGCTCTCAGCTTCAGCTCAGAATGACGTGGGGCTCCCCAGGGGGTGCTCCCTTGGTGGCGCCAAACACAGCCAGCTGCACCCAGCATCCTCTCCCTCTCCCTCTGTTGCCCTGCTCACTGGCTTAAGGTTCGGTCACTCCTAAGGCAGCCGCCCCACCCCAGTCATGGTCTGCAGGAGTCACCAGCCAGCCTCACTAGTGGACTCCCACTGCCCTGAGATCCTTTCCAGAAATCCACTCCTCTCTGGGCACCATGGTGGCTGCTTCTCCACCAGCTTCTGCGCACTGCTTCCTGCTCTCTGTCCCCCGGCGAAAACACCCAACCTCAAACCCAGAGGGCCAACTCACAGCAGTCTCTTTCTCCTTGGACTTCATGAGGACAGGCTCAGTGGGAAGGAACCCTGCAGCCAGCAGAGGGGGCCAGAGGGCCACAGCTGAGAACAGCAAGCAGTGAGGAAGGAGGTGGGGCGCCCAGCAGAGGCCTGGACCTGCCGGCAGCTTCCCCAGGCAGAACCGCTATTCGGAGAAAACTCGGATTCGGCACCGGCTTGAGCCCAGTGAGGCGCTCAGGGCTTAAATATCAAGGGTCCACACGGATCATGGTGATGGGGCAGTCCCAAGCTCAAGAAGGTTGGAACTGATAAGAAGGACCCAGTGCTATCTCTGGGCGCCAGTGCCAAGGCTTGCAGCCAAAATCACCGAGACCAGGAATCCCCACACCCCGGGCAAACTGTACGAATGTGTGGTGGCCAATGACGTAGGGTTTGTGAGCACAGAAGCCTGGCAAAGCACATTACACAGGTCCCCATTTCTGAGGCCAGCTTAGAACACTTCCGGCAGCTCCCCATTTCTACAAATGACCTCTAGCTACCCTGTAGTGTTTGCTCTTTATACTGCGGCACCAAACTCCGATCCTTTTGCATGATGGCTGTTTGTAAATACAAGGTCTCACGGCCTCTATTAAACTAAAAGGAAGGCAAGGGCCAGATCTGATGTTTACCTGGGCCCTTCCTGTGCTCAGCCTGAGATGAAGCCTCCCTTGACACTGACCTCACAGAACGGCTGTCTCTCTCCTTTAGCAGCAATGGAAGCCCGTCTTCCGCTGCGGTTCCACCCCAGGTAGCTTGGTCTTCTCGCGCTCAAGACAGCCCTTCCCTGCCTGCACCTTTCTAGGGCCCATCAAGCACAGATTTTAACCTTTTCTTATAAGCCAAAAAGGAGAAGGCAGTGGCCACAGGGGGCCAGAGCTGGCAGGGGCTGGGCCCCGGGGCTCTTTCCATATGGCAGGTCTGACTCACTCCCCAGGCTCTCTGGGATCCTGAAGGCTCAGAAACAGCAGAAAGAAATTCCTGCAGGGCCACATGGCACACCAAGAGGACCCTGGAGAGAGCTGCCCCTAACACAAGCACCTGGCGTCTCCCTGATGGGAGGTTTCTCCCATCAGCTCCACGGCAAGAGGAACTTAGCCATCAGCACAGTAACGGGACAGCAGGAACAGGGAGGGGAGCTGTCAGCAGTGAGCCAGTAGCCTTCTAAGTGAAAAGGAACAAACAGGAATAGGGGAGATGGGAGAGATGTCTGCCAGGCCACTAGCAGGAGAGACAACCTTCTTCCTCTGTGAGACTGTTCTTGGCTTTATACATGAGAAGGGTCCCCAATTCTGCTGAGGGTGGGCAACAGGGAGCTTGAGGCAGTAGGGCACGGCCGGGAAGGGGTGGCAGAGGCCTGTGCTCGAGAGCTGGAGACTCGGTTCCAGGCTTGCTGTGGGACTTTGGGTCGAATACAGACTCTAAGATTCAATTTCCACAATTGCAATGGGAAGCGTGTGTAAAGGGTGGGGGCTGGAAGGTGAATGTGTCTGACCGGAGGACATGCCAAGGCTGGGCTCCCTGGGTGCTGGATAAGCCTTCCTGTGGCTGGGCAGAGGACTTGGGGGTCAGAAGAGCACCTGGTGTAAATCTTTGTCCTGCCACCCACTAGCTGTGCCGCCTGGACATGCACTGTCCACGCTTCTTCACAACCATAAAGGAGGCAGGTGCACCACAGAGGCCCAGGGAGTGAGACCAGGTACCGAGGAGAAGGCAAACGGACTGAGCGTGGAGACCCTGCAGCACAGTCTCAGCCTTCCTAGCTGCAGATGGGATGTGCAAGCAGTATCTCCCAGGGCCACAGCAGAAATGCCTGACGCTTTGTGGGGCTCGCTGAAACAGATGACTTGTCCTGAGGTCCTCTCATCACACGCGAATGTACACACTCGCACGCACACTGACACATAGAAACCGCGGTGTTCCACATGGTACCTGGAGGACTTGGCCAGGGACAGAAAAAACCAGAAAAGTAGCTGCCATCTGGAGCAAAGTTGAGGCGGTGGCAGGCAGACATCGGGAAAGCTACCATAAGCATTAACACAATGCCTCTCAAAAGACACAGCCGCAAAGCAACTCTCCTTTTGCAAAGAAAAAAAGTGCCGCTGGGTCAGCGCCATCGCGCATGCGCGCTGCCTGGTAACTCGGCCAACCCCTCGGCCGCCTCCTCTCGGCCCAGGCTGATGGGGGGGCCCGTATCTCAGCAGAGGAAGGTGGTCGCCGTCTTTAGTCCACAGGCCCAGGCAGCTGAGCTGTGGCCAGGGGTCTCTGGCCTCCCCCTCCCCTCCTTCCATGTGGTGCTGAGTCAGAGGGCGACAGGTGGGCTCCCGAGGTCCTGGAGGGGAGGCCGGAAGCCCAGATCCTGGGCACAGCTCTCTCCTCTGCACATCTGGCGGGGCTCAGCCCTCTCTTTACTGGGTGCCTCCCAGTTTACTTTCTCCTTCCATCTCCTTCTTCCTTTGCCCTTAATTTTGATACCAGACCCCTATTTCTTTAACACTCTAAATATTAAATGGGCTAGGATTTAGCTCAGTTGGTAGAGCACTGCGCTGCAGTCTCTGAGGCCGCGAGTTCAATTCCCAGCACCGCAAAAATGGGAGACTGGACCTGGCAATCCACTCCCAAGGCAATCCCGAAGCACTCAGCCATTGAAAACCCTATGAGGGTCGCTATGAGTCGGATACCGACTCGACGGCACCTAACAACAACAACAACAAATATTAAATATTTTCTTTGCTCTTTCTTTGCCATGCTAACAATCCCCAATCCCCTGCCCCTGTCCCCTCCCCCTTTGTAAAGTCTTCATACGTACTATTCTTTCTCTTTAAAAAAAGAAAAATTAAAATCGGGCCGGGGCGTTAGCTCCGTGGTAGAGCGCACTTGTCCACTGTGCACAAGGATCTGGGTTTGATCCCCAGAACTGCAATAAATAAATAAATAAATAAATAAATAAATAAAATTAAAAATAAAAAAAAGGACCATCCACACATTCTGAAAGGTGAGAAACCTAGGAAGTCATAGATTTTGGGAGCGAAGAATAATGCTGAAAAGCAGCTAAATTTAGTACCTTAGAAAACAAGGTGAAGCCTTAAAAAAAATCTCAGGTTGCATATGTGCCATGTAAGTTCCAGCGAAGATTCTTCTGGAAAGGCTGGCAGCCTCCCTGATGCTCACCAAGCCGTCCTGGAATTGGGCGCTGGGGAAGGGGCCATTATCCAGAGCTCCTTCCCCCTCACAATATACTTTTAGACCCAGCTGGAAGTGCATCTTCTTAAGAACTCAGGTTACCAAAGAGCCCTGCTCTTCCCCTAGTGGGGATGAGAGAGAAAGGTCGATATTCAGCATGAACTACACCAACCAAGGTGGGCTTGTTTCCTGGGAGCCCATGGAAAGGCACAGCCATAGCACCTAGAAAAGCAGACAGAAGGGCCAGCAAAGGGGAAGCTGGAGCGAGGCATCAGTGCGCACACACAATTCTGCTGCTTCCAGGGAGGGAGGACGCATTTCTCCCTCTGCAGTTCCTAGGCTGGTCCAACGCCTCAGATGCTCCTGTTGAGGGAGAACTTTCTGGGTACAAACATGAGCCCAGATGCTGGGCAGTGGAGAGAAATGTCTACCTGGGTTACTTTTGTTGTTGTTCTTAGGTGCCACTGAGTCCCCGTCCAACTCACAGCAACCTTATGTACAACAGACAAAACACTATTGTCAGTGCTTCTCTGCTATTCATAGGGTTTTCAATGGCTGATTGTTTTGGGGGAGTGGGTTGTTGGGCCCGTCTCCCAAGCCTACAGCATCTGCTGTTCCCAGGCCGTCTCCCATCCAAGTACTAACCAGGTCCAACTCTGCCTGGCTTCTGAGATCCGACGGGGTCGGACGTCACTATGGTATGGCTGCAGGCGGTCACTTTTAGGCAAATCAAAATTCATGCCAGGCAGGTAGAGAAAAGGATGATTTCATGCCTCCACAGCCACTCTGCTTCCCCAGCAAAAGGCACACTGGGAACAGGCCCCAGAGGAAGCGAACCAGAAAGGAAGTGGCATCTCTTTGCTGGGCAATTTTTAGGATGCACAGTGCCCTCCGCCCCACCCTATTTGCCAAGAGTAATTGAAAACGACTCCTTTGCAAAGGAGCTCGGAAGCACGGAGCTCCTGTGGGCTCCTGCTGACTCAAGGGCTCCGCGCTTACCACGAGCTGATGTGATTAAATGAGAAATGTGCATGAAAGCACTTTGCAAACTGTGGCATGCTGTTCGATGACTGTTGGTGCCAGGAAGGCTTTCAAAGGGACGTGACCAGTGTGTCCTAGGGGGCCCACGAGGTCATCAAACCCCCGAGAGGGAGGAAGACAGACCCGGGGCCCAGGTGATATTTGGGTCTGCGGCTACCTTCTCGGGCAGCAAAGAAACCTTATATAATGAAGTTAATATTACAGGGCACTCATCTTTCCAGGGCAGGGTTTGCCTTTCCAGCCGCCTCGAGGAGGCCTCCCGGCCACAGTGTCACAGTATCGCATGGATCTGATTTAGCTCGGGCTGAGCATGTTGAATTATTCACTAGCTATGGAGACCGACCCAGCTCTGGGGTCCCAGGGGCGGGTATCTGGAGAGCTGTGAAGAAGAGGAAAGGTGAGCATTGAGATCTTCAACCACGGAAGGTTAAAGAGGACAAAAGAAGCAGCAGGGCCTCTGAGACGGCCTCGAGAGGACTTGGGAACAAGGACCGAAGGGCACCAGGAGCAGCCTGCCATGCTGCTTCCAACAGCCCAGCACCTCTCCCTGGAGAGGAAAAGGGCAGGGGGAGAAGGCATTATTACCCCCAGACCCCGCTGTAGCTAAATGGAGTCCCTGGTTCCCTAGGAACCTCGAAGGAAGGCAGTGGGGTGGGTGCTTCATCTCGGCTTCTGTTTCAGAGCCCTCTGCCCCACGGCCCCTCTGCCCATCAACAGAGAAAGTCCACACTGCGCCTATGAAAAGGAAGAGGCAGAAGCAGGGATCGGGTTAATGGTACTGTATTTCCACTGCCTCACCTGGCCCCGGAGAGACCGGGTCACATTTCTCACCTCAAGGATGGGGCAGATGCAGGGAGAATGCGCTCAGGAGCTGGGAGGCCCGTGCCAGCTCCCACAACCCATGCCCGGATCCCCAGGGGTGACTCCGCACCGTCTGGAGCCCGATGGCAGAGCAAATGCGGCTGCCGTCACCAGCTTTGGCATGGGGCTGACACCCGAACCCTGAGCGCACCCTCTTCTTGAGCAGCGCACAGTGTGTCTGAGCGGGCTGAGGCCAAGGGAGGAAGGTGGAGCCCAGCTGGCGACTCCCAACTATGTGTGGGTTGGCATCCTCTCAGCCCCTGGGGGCTTCAAAGAGCTCATCTCCCAGAAGGCTTTGGCCTGAGCTTAGTGACAAGGGCTTAGGTGAGGTGGAAGTTATCTAACTGGCCCCCAGGGGCCTGGGGAATTCTGTACTGCAGCAGCAGAGCTAATCTGGGGAGCCCAGGGCACTTCCATCTAGAGAGAACGTCAGTGGGAAAGGGTGAAGAGAGGCTGATTCTGGAGGCTGGCGGCCTCTGCAGCAAGGGAGTCCCAACTCAACTCTGAAAACCAAGAGTATGTTGCGCTACGGCCTCTAGAGGCAAAGCTTTAGGAAGGAGGCTGAGTCGTTATTTTTTGGCCCCTCACATGATCAGGCAGCACCCCGATAAGGCACAGGACTTAAAATAAGACTAGAAGAAGACCTTGGGGGAAAAAAAAAAAGAAGACCTTGGGTCTGCCAGATGCAGTAGGAGGTCCGGCTGCAGTGCCCCCGGGGAGCGACGGTTCATAGCCAAGAGCCACCTGGCCCCGGTCTGGCAGCAAGGCATGGCCTGGGAAGGCTCCTCTGAGGAGGAGGACCACTGCCTCCCGCTCTCCCTCTGCCTGAGGGGACTTTCCATGCACAGAGGCAGAGAGCAGGGAAAAGGAGATGAGCTGGGTGGAGGAGGGGCGCAGAGATGGCAGCTGTGTCCCCAGACACCCAAGGGAGTATGTGAGTGACCGTGACACTTGGCATGCAGCTGCATTTGTGTGGCCAGGCTGGGCGACCCGGCTGGTCCTGGAGTGGGTCCCCGTGCCCTCCCATGCAACCAGGCCTAGGAGCTCAGACTCAGCAGGGGCACCGCAGCAAGTGGTCCCACACCCCCGGCTGCCCAGGGCACTGGTTTGGAAATCCATCTCGGCAGAGCAGGCCCTGCCTGCCTCAGAGCCAGCAGTCTCCCAGACGTAAATAAAGCAGGGCCCCTGGGCACCGGCCAAGACCTCAGTCTTCTTGGCAAGAGCTGGGGCGAAGGGCGGGCCCCTTGCTCACCATCCCGCAAGTAAACAAGGCACTCATTTATGGGGGGGGGGGGGCGGTGCAGAAATCTGGTTGTTGGAGAAATCTAGTAGAAAGTGTGCTCAGAGCACAGGATGCCCAGAGTCTGCCCCGGGGTGGGTGATGGGCTGCACTCCGCCACTGATCCATCTGGGCCTGGAGATAACACCGCCAGAGCCCCAGGCGAGCTTCCGGAAGGGATGACATCGCTCCATCCTCAGCCCTCACCCTGCATCACTGCTGCGGGAGACCCTCAAAGCCAGAGGCCGCAGGCTGGCATGTCAGGAAAAGCCCTCCCACCACCCAGCCACCTCCTAAGACTGCACCGATGCTGCAGGGCCCTGCCCCCTGCTCTGCCTCGGCCACCCTGGACAGGAAAGGAAGGCACCACTGGGCCAAGGTCAGGAGCTAACCAGGCATCGCTGGCCATGAACCAGCCCCGTTGTGCCATTGCCGTCTCCAGAGCCTCCAGCGGGGCACGTCTTGTACACGTCCAGGGTGGGCAAGGCTGGGTGAGGAGCGTGGGGACAGCTGGGGAGAGGCTCTTTTTTTTTTTTTTTAGCAGTGGTTCCTAGGGGGGCTGGACCCAGGGCCTCACACATACTTTGCAAGCGCTCTGCCACTGAGCTGCACTCCCAGCCCCTTTTCTACTTTTTGTCTTGAGACAGGGTCTCGCTAAGTTACGCAGGCTGCCTCTGGCCTCGAACCTGTGATCCTCCTGCTTCTGCCTCCAGAGCCACTGAGATTACAGGCGTGCACCACCACACCCAGCTTTGGGGACAGGTTTGCAGCAAGGCTATGAGGGAGGTGATGCCCCACTAGATGTGGAAGAGAGGAAAGAAGGTGGCACTAAGCCTCTGATCCCACATTTTCCAGGAGCTGCTGTTCAGAAAAAAAGAAAAAAAAAAAAAGGAAAAAAAAAAAGGTAATGGGGGACTCCGCTTTCTGAGGGGCCAAGTGGCCCAACTCCAGCTAGTGGTTCCTTCTCCAGCCCTCAGGGCCTGTTTCCCTGAGGTCAGGGCGGCAGAGATGTCCCCCAATTCTCTAGGCACCCGCAGGGCCCCAGTGCACCAACAATGATGATTTTTCCCTGCTTGACACAGGTACGACAGAGAGGGTAGTGGCTTTTCTGATGTCACACAGGTAGAAGAAAGCACGAGGGTGGGGCCAACAGGACAATTCTTGTTGTTTTTACAGGGCTAAGGGGATATGGAGGGAACAAAGGAAAGCCAGACCCCATGATCAGGGCTGTGAGCCCCTCTCTGTCCCAGTCATGCCCTGCTCTCTCAAGCAGGGGTTCAAGATCCCTTGCTTTTTCAGGGTGGGGAGCTGGGCAAGCTGAGGACCCTTAGCTGCCTCCTGGGTGTTTCGGTAACTCAACCGCTCCCAGGGTGCGCTTTGGCCCAAATGCCAGCTGGTGTGCTCCAAACAATGGCGAGGGGTGCAGGGAGTGAGGGAGGCTTATGAATTAAAAATAGACGCTAGTAATCGCCAGAGAAGCTGCAGAGAGCATGCGGGCTGTGTTTACTAGAGAGAAGAATACTTCCTATTCATGCCCAGGCCCGGCCCCTGGGTCTCGGGGTTGGCCAGCTGACAGTGCTTCAGGGTTTGTGACGGCTGGAAGACCCCTCTCCCAGGGGACATGGAAGCCCCTCTTTCCCCTCAGGATGCCCAGGGCCATGCCCGTTCCAGGAAGGGCAGTGCCAGGCCAGGAACGCCTGTGCCTGAGGAAGGAGCAGCGCCTGAGAGACAAAGTCATCCTCCCTAGGCTCGGCTCAGCAAACCGGCTCCCGGCTCTGTGGCACAAAATGGCCCCTTAGCTGTTTTAGTGCCTTTGGATGTTAGTTGGGCTTGTGGACAGACTAGAAACACAGGATCCAGTTTCCTCTCTGCCCAGACTCGCTGGGTACCCTGGGCAAGCGGCCCCTCCCTTCTTCTCAGCCTCAGTGTATTCATCTGCAAAATGGAGACAGTAACGCCCCCTGCTCTGCCAACTCCCTGCTATGGTACTAAGATCAAGCAGGTCAGGCACGTAGCAAAGCTGAACACTTCAAACAAGGACAGTGAGGCACCCCCACTTCCCTCCTTATCACCCTGAACCCAGGGATCAGTTCCCCAGTTGGGTCACCCGGAGTCTCTAGACCTGGTCTTACACCCAGCAAGAAGGGAGCCTCCCTCCCTTTCAGTCACCTCGGAGACAGCGTGAAGACGGACGCAAGCCACGTGAGGAGCTCCCCAGCCGATCCCCTGCCCCAGGCCCCCAGGCCCCGCATTTCCAGGCAGCAAACATCAACAACCCTTCACCAGCTTCCCAAGATGCCCACTGTCCACGCCGCTCCCTCGGTCTTCTCGGGCAGCCGGAGGTCCGCGTGGGACCGGAGGCCACGAGGCTCACGTTTTCCCTCCTCATTAAGCCTGCGGAACCTGAGCCCCTGGCTTAACCGGACTTTTCTAATTTGAGTTTTTAAAATGTGCTCACTGACTCACCCGGGAGAGGTGGACCTGGCCGCTGCCGCGCACATGGCGTCTGCTCATTAAGGGCCGCACGACCTGATTCATCCTACAGGGACCCTCCAGCTCGATTTCACAAGGCCACGCCACTCTTTCAGCCCACGCGGCCAGACCTCACTCTTAGACCACACTTCTCCCCAGTGGACGCCGGGCTTGCAAACGGTGCAGTTCCATCATTTCAGATTCTGTCTACGTGCTGACAACTCCCAAATTCCTGCCTCCAGCTTGGATCTCTCCCCGGGACTCCAGGCTCACTCATCTGACTGCTTATTTGGCATTTCCATGGGGAGGTCTAAGAGCCATCTCCAACCTGACATGGCCGAAACCTGGCTCTGAGCCTACCCCTGGCCCCCAGAAGGGCCATCCATTTCCCATCTTCTACGCAGCAAAGTTGATGGTCATTTCTTCTTCCCAGATGCCAGGCCCCAAACCTGTGAGCCATCTTTGATGTGTCTCTTTTTGTCACTCTCTGCATCCAACCATCAGAAATCCTTGGGCTCAACCCTCCTGAACAAATCCAGAGTTTAACCACTACCCAGCCCCACCACCGCTCCCACCAACAGCTCCCCTCTGGAGTCTGTCAACGGCTTCTCTGCTATTCATAGGGTTTTTAATGGCTAATTGTTTAGGCAGAGGGCTGCCAGGTCCTTCTCCCTAGTCTGTCTTAGTCTGGAAGCTCAGCTGTCCGCCATGAGTGGCCCTGCTGGTATCCGAAATACCAGTGACACAGCTTTCAGTACCACAGTCACATGCAAGCCCCCACAGGACGACAAGGTGCCAGACACGTGGGCGCTATGTTATGTAGTTACTTATTTAATGGCTTGTCCCCCCGCTAGGATGTAAGGTCCACGAGAGTAGGGCTTTGCTTTCATGCACTGACATATCCCTTGTGCCTAGAACAGCACCTAGCATAGTGTTGTTGCTGTTGTTAGGTGCCGATGAGTAGGTATCCAACTTATAGCGACCTTACGTACAACAGGCGAAACATTATTGTCAGTGGTTCTCTGCTATTCATAGGGTTTCCAATGGCTGATTGTTTTTTGGGAGTGGGTTGCCGGGTCCTTCTCCCAAGCCTACAGTACCAGGTATTCCCAGGCGGTCTCCCATCCAATTACTAACCGGGCGTGACCCTGCTTAGCTTCCAGGATCTGACAGGATCAGATGCCACAGGGCTACAGCTGCAGGCCCTAGCATAGTAGATACTCAATAAGTACATGTTGAATTAAGGGGAAGCGGAAGGGTACAACTGAAAATGCCCACTGTGGTGCTAAGAAGGGAAGGGGAGCGGCTCACTTCATGGACGACCAGCTAAGGCTCTGCCGGTGACAGGTGGACTGCAGCCATTGGGGGAAACTCCTTTTTCTTGACGACACCTAGAGACACTGTGATTTCTGGAATATCTGAGATGAGTCAATAGCTGGTGGCCAGAAATTGCTGGAAAGCCACCGCCGGGAGTGGCGATTATGTCCAAGAGCAGTCTCAGGCTGGACGAGTTGGCGGCTGTGCCCCCTCCCTGCCTGGGGTGGCCCGGTGTGGTGGGACAGGAAACCCAGGTTCTAGCTCAACTGTCGTGTAAGAGCTCTATGGCCGTGGGCAAGTCTCAGCCCTCTCTGTTTCCCCTCTGGAAATGTGGGTTATCTTAACCTGGCTTATCTAGCTCGGCCCTTTTTTTTTTTTTTTTTTTTTTTTCCTTCGGTCCTGGGGGTTGAACCCAGGGCCTCGCGCCTGCATGCTCTGCAAGTGCTGGACCACTAAGCTGCACCCCCAGCCCATTTTTTTTTTTTTACTTTTTGAGACAGGGTTTCGCTAAATTACACAGACTGTAGCTCGGCCCATTTTAATGAGCTCACAAAAAGACTCGTGCAAAAGCGCGTCATTTGTTGGAAAAGCGCAGAGCCAGACCGGAGCTGTGGTCCATCCCATGCCAGGCATCACACCATGTTTGCTGAGTAGATAAATTTCCAAACATTCTCAAAAGTCAAGAGGCAAACGCCGGGCACAGCGGCACACACCTGTAATCCCAGCGGCTTGGGAGGCGGAGGCAGGAGGATCGCAAGTTCAAGACCAGAGGCAGTCTGCGTAACTTAGTGAGACCCTGTCTCAAAAAGTAAAAAAAAAAAAAAAAAAAAAAGTAAAAAAATGGGCTGGGGGTGCCGCTCAGTGGTCCAGCACTTGCAAAACATGCAAGTGTGTGGCCCTGGGTTCAACCCCCAGTACTGGAAAAAAAAAAAGTCAAGAGGCACAGGAACTCAAGAGACGGTCAGTGTTGACCTGAGGATGGCTCTAGACCTTGTGTGCAGAGCTGACTGGGTGCTGGTAATGATCTATGGCGAAAACAACTTTCTGCCAGGGCGTCCTGGGAACCCCGATGCTAGGCCCTGGGTACTGGGCCTCCCACTGCCCAAGCACGGACCCCATGGCCAGCCATCATTTCTCCTACTTTCCCTTCCTGCCACTCCGCCCACCGCCTCTGTCCTCTGTCCTCTATTAGACCCCCTGGGCCTCCTGTCCATAGGCAGACACTGGTCCACCGGCAGGCTCACTGCTGCTCCACTTTCTGGGGCGCCCCTAGCCGAGGCAGCACTTTCCCCCACACTTCACCCACTCTGGAGGCAGGACCAGCGGCCACTCTCCTCAGCGTGGCTTTGGCAGCATCACGCTTGTCCACCCTGTGGACAGTCCTATCTTCCTTAGAGACTGGGGTATGGCATCCTTCCTCCCTCTGGCCTCCACTCATGAACCCCAGCTGCCTCCCCGCTGATTGCTGCCCTACCCATCATCCCCAAAGTCAAGCCCTTGTTCCCAGGCCTCCTCTCCACCAGGCACTGCGAACACCAGGGGAATCAAATGTCACGTGAACAGCCCACGGACAGCCCAACCCCTTGGTTCTCGACGTGGCAAGTCCAATCTCCACTCGTTCCTTGTCTGTCATGCTCTGCGAGTACATTCTGAGCCTTGTCTCCCCTCTCCAGGCCCCTGGATCTTTCTGTTCCTGTTGGTGTTTTGTTTTCTCATTTGTTTACTTGTTTGTTTTGCAGTGCTGGGGATCCGATCCGGGGCCTTGCACAAGTAAGGCAAGCTCTCTACCCCCAAGCCACACTCTCGGCCCTTGATTCCTTGCGACAGAGTTTTGCCATGTAGCCCAGGCTGGCCTGAGCTTGTGGCCCTCCAGCATCCACCTCCTGAGTGCCAACCACACCAACCAGGACCCCACTCTTAAACACCCTGGCCTCTCCATCTCCCTTCTATTTATGCACTCTTTTTCTAAATGAATAAATGTTTTATCAGGGTGCAGAGTAATAAGGCTTTTGCTATTTCCACCGTGCACCTGTTATGCCGTTTTTGCTTATGCTTCCATCAACTCCTCCTTACGCCCTCCTAACCCACCTGTCCTCCAACTCCCTCACGGCTGGGGATTGAACCCAGGGCCTCAGAGAACGCAGAGCAGCGCCCTACCACCTGAGCTAAACCCCAGCCCAGGCTAGTCTATACTTCTCACTATTAACTCACTGCCCCTTCACAGCATGTTTAAGGAAAACGAAACAAAATTACTCTCCTCCTGGGCAAAAGATCGCTTTGAGAACAGGCCCATGAACAAACAAAAATCAGCCACTTGGAGAACCAGCTCTTCAATCTGGCTCAAACGTTTGCCACCTCCAGCCAGGGCAGATAACGCCGAGGGGGCTGGTGTCTGCACCATTGGCTCAGCTCCCCAGGTCCCAAGGGCCCTCTGCAGATGGTCAGCCCCCGAGCCACCCTGCAAGGCCCGCCTCTTGCCCGCCTCACCTTGTCCCCTACGCCCTCGGCCTCCTCCGCCAGCAGGTACACGTTGCCGCCGTCCGCCAGCAGCAGGGCGGTGTCGGTGGTGGAGGACGAGCGCGGCCGACACTGGTGCTGGTGCAGGATGGCGGCCAGGCTGCTGTCCTGGGGGGCCTTGCGCAGCAGGTGGGGGCTGCCACGCTGGGGCTCCAGGGAGCTGCTCTTGGTGCGCCGGCTGCTGCTGCTGCCGCCCCCGCCGCCCGCGCTGCCATGCAGGCTGGCGCCCCGCTTGATGGACGGCCGCGAGCGGATCTGCTGCAGCACGCGGTTGAAGGCAGTGGGCCGCGCGGGCAGGTCGTGCAGCGACACGGCATAGGAGACGCGGTGCATCTCCGGCGAGCGCTCCTTCTCGTCGGGGGAGTCATGGTCGGACATGCCCTGCTGCTGGGGATCCTGAGTCGCCTGGTGCTCCCGCTCCCGCGATCGCCGGCGGCTGTGGAACAGGTGCTTCAGGCCGTGGCCAAACATCGAGCCTTCTGAGAGCTGCTGGATTTTCTTGAGGTGGGGGGAGAGATGAAGAACCCTGGTGAGTGAAAAGCTCTTAAATGCTTAGTCAGCTGGGGCGTGGGGGAAGCTGAGTCTGTCCTAGGGAGACCAGCGCAGCTAGTGCAGCTGCCGCAATCTGCAGGATTCCTCTGGATCCCCATGCCTGGAGCACCTAAAAGGTCACCTGCTATCCAGACCCAAAGACAGGTTCAGGGTTTCTAGGAAGGCCGCTTCTGGGACTGTGGTCTGGGCTTAGTGGCATGCACAAGTAGCATTTGGCTCCCGGGGCTGCGTCCCTCTAGACTGGTCTCTCCCCTGCCCCAGTGCCTTGTCCTTCCAAGTCAGACCCTTCTTCAAGCCACACGGGTGCTTTTGGATCACTAAGCGTCCATTTCCAAAGATTCTCACTGTGCTACTCCTTGGGAAAATCAAGGCCACATAATCAGGTTATACTACTGTGGCGGCCACTGCCGACTGCCCACCCAATATCTATTCCCATTTCCTTCTTACCAACCAGACTGCAAGGCTTTCATGCGCCTTGCTGAAGATTCCTGCTTTGGCAGACTCCCTTGCAGCTACAAGTAGCCACGTGACGGTTGGGGTCTATGCGAAGCAGAGTGAGGCCTTCTGAGAGCACTTTTCCTTTTCTGTTAAAGGCAAGGGCCCTTCCTACTTCCTCCATGTGGGATGGGAAGGTGATGGCTGGGGAGGCAACAGCCATGGTACAACCACCAGGTGACATACTTGAAGATGATGAAGGCCAACACACAAATAAGACAGGCCGGGGAACCTGATGGCCTGGGAAGCCATCAAACAGGTCATGAATGAAATTCTGCACTGTTGCATGAAATAAATAAACCTGCTTTTGTCTACACAACTTGAGTGTGATTTTCTGTTAATTGTGAACAATTGTAGTCATGACACGTTGGCAATGAAATAAACTTTCTCGTGTGTTTTTAGCACACACATCAGTACCAGCTATGTTAGGTGCCAGCAGGCTCCGGATGAGGGTCTTTCCCTCCTGACTCCAGTGTGGAGCAAGCAGGGTTCTCGGAGCCTGCTAGGGCCGTGGCTACAACCTGCCCTCCCAGCGCTGCCCTGGGACTCCCTAGCTGCTCCTTGGCCAGTACTCAGAGACAGGCTGCTGGTCAGGTCGCCACAGCGAGGCAACGGCGGAGGACTGCGGACGGCTGCTCCATCACGGGATGGCATAGCTGGGCGGGCTGAGCCCTCCGCAAAGCTTCAGAGCTATGGGTGGAGAGGCCGGACCGAAAGATCAGGTAAGACCCCACCCACTCACCTAAGAGGGAAATGCAGAGCCCAGCCATCTGGGGCTCGGTGAGCTACAGCAGGTTTCCCTCTGTGAGGAAAAACCCACGTTCTCACCAGGCAGCTTGTCATTTTAAAAACATTTTGAAAAATGATACATACTAGATTTCCTTTCTATCTTTTTTTTTTTTTGCAGTGCTGGGGTTGAACCCAGGGCCTCGTGCCTGCATGCTTTACAAGTTCTGGACCACTGAGCTGCGCCCCCAGCCCATTTTTTTTTTTTTTTTTTTTTTTTTTTTTACTTTTTGAGACAGGGTCTTGCAAAATTAGTAGTCTCGAACTTGCGATCCTCCCACCTCCGCCTCCTGAGCCTTTGGGATTATACGCGTGTGCCACCAGGCCCGGCGTCCTTTCTGTCTACTTTTCTAGAAACAAACTTGTAAGGCGGAAAACTGAGATCACACAGAAACCAGAAAGCAGCACCCTACATTTTACGAACTTGCTGACCCCCTACCCCACGTCACAACACACCTCAGCGCTGACTCTGTGGAAACACAGCACCTGTAGCTGGTATTGATAACTGTGCTGCCTGAATTCAGGTATAAGTGTAGGATTTTCACGTCTGGCCTCGCGTGGCTCTCTCCACGGTTCTCACAGTGGGTGAGGCCCCTGACATCACCCACTTCACAGACCATCCTCACACCTCAACAGGGGCTGAGGGCTTGGAGCTTTCAGGGTATGTTTCTCCTGACCGATCTCATTTGATTCCCCCAGATACCCACAAAAGCAACGGCTGCAACATTTCTATTTACAGATGGGGAAATGACCCCTTGCCAAGAACTGAAGTCTGGGACAGCCCTTGGAGACGGAGGTCAACCAGTGCCAGGTTTTCTCACACTGCCCAGAGGCCCGCCTGAACCTGCTTTTGGTAGAACCAAGATGGCCATGGTGAGTGGACAGTGGCATGCACGCTGCCACACACACAGGAGGGGTTAGATGTTGTGGCCTCCCGCCAGGGTGGAGCCTCACGCCCCCCTTTTCCTCAGGCCCAAGCTGATGCAAGACTTTCCTCCGGGCAGCCTGGATGGGGCCAGCTGGCTCTGGCCTTTGCCTGGCTCCTTCTCCCAAATGGTCACGTTACACACTTTGAATTCTCTCTCTAGCTTTCTGTTCCAAGTCCATTCTTCCTGCCCATCTCCCTCGTTCCTAACCGGCTTCTCCAACACTAAGGCTCTTCTTCCCTATCCATCCAGGAGATATAGCCTTTCCCCTCAAAGACTTCAGCAGAGGCCTGGGGCTCAGAGGCATTTCCTTTCCTTCCACTCTGGGGATTTGTGGAGGTGCTGGGCAGAAGCCCCACTGCTGTGCCTATCCGCCATATTGCCTGGGACCCTACAATCCTTGGCCAATTTACTTTAAAAATTTTACGAAGTGCTTTCCCATGAATGCTATCATTCTAATCTGACACTAGTCTCATCTCAGGAGCTAGGACAGTGACAGGTCATAATATCTGTGTCTCCAATTTGCAGATGAAGAAACTGAGGCACAGCATAGCTACGTGGCTCATGCAAGCCACACAGACAAGCTCCCAGCTTCTAGTCTCATTCACCTTTGCTGGTCCACTCACGAGGGGTGAACAAAAAATATGGTGAATGCTTAAAGAAAAAGATTATTACAGTCAAGTGCAATGGCGCATGCCTGTAATCCCAGCGACTCAAGAGGCAGAGGCAGGAGAACCGCAAGTGTGAGACCGTTTAAAAAAAATTATTACAGTAAAAGGCATATTACCACTAATCCCCCTCAAAGTAATCCCCCTGGCATTTAACATACTTATTCCATTGTTCTTGCCATTTTCTAAATCAGTTCTGGAAGTCTTCTTTTAGTGAGCAAAAAAAAATTTTTTTGGCCTTACTGGGGGTTTTACCCAGGGCCTCACGCTTGCATGTTCTGCAAGTGCTAAACCACTGAGCTGTACCCCCAGCCCATTTTTACTTTTTTGAGACAGGGTCTCACTAAGTTATGCAGACTGACTCCGATCTCGAACTTGCGATCCTCCTGCCTCTGCCTCCCAAGCCGCTGGGATTACAGGCATGTGTCACCGAGCCCGGCACCAAAATACATTTTAAATTTCAACATTCACCATATTTTTTGATCATACTGCATACTGTGATTCCAAGGCTGGTATTTGCCTGGGTCCCAGAACAGTGTCCAAGACAGGATCAAACTGCAGCAAAAATGCCTTGGTCAGGGGGAGTTAGATGCACTGAGCTGTAGCTATGGATGTGCCCAGGCCACAGGACAGGACACGGGCAAGACCCTTATTCTACAAGGTCTTCATTTTCCACCCCTCCAGCTGTTCTCCAGGTGAAGGAAAGCCAGGGATGATGACCAGGGGACCACAGGACCTTTGCCTCAGCACTGAGGACGCTGTTAAAGTCCGAGGTCGGCGGGAGGAAGAAGAACAAAAAAGAAGTCAAGGAATGATGTGGGGGAGGGATTTTCCCTCACATGCAAGGTGTGAGGCAAGAACAGCGGGGTGACAGGTAGGCTGGGCTGCTTCTGCACGTGGGTGTCAGGGAGGAGATGGTTAAGGAGTTTTGACATAACACGGTGTTTAAAAAAAAAAAAAAAACTCAGCGCATACACAGAACCAAGCCACAAGTTTCAGAAGTGAGGAAAACCATGGTGACTAGCTCGAGGGAACTTGGCCACCAACGCAGCAGAAAGCACCACCTGCTCTGACGAACAGGTTCCAGCTACTAAATGTCACTTGCTTTTCCGCGTTCACTTTTGCTTCTCTGCAGCTTGCCAGAAATCATGTTGGTGGCCAGACAAAACCGTGTATTAGGAAGAGAGAGCTGGGAAGTTGCAGAGGTAAAGGGACACAAACAGACCTCTCGCCATCTGTGGGGGGGGCGGCGTGAGAACGACGTCCCCAAAACTGGCCAGAAGGGAGGCAGAAAGGCGTGCCTTCCCAGAGCGAGGTGGTGCACACACAGAGGACAGCGAGTGAGGTTGGCTGTCTTCTCTCCTGGAACTGTCTTCAAGGGCAGGAAGGGCCCCGACTCCGGGTGTGGCATCTTCCTCAAAAGGCACAGATGGAGGCCAGGCACGGTGGCCCACGCCTGTAATCCCAGCGGCTCAGGCGGAGGCAGGGGGATCGCAAGTTTGAGACCAGAGGTGTTCTGTGTAATTTAGTGAGACCTTGTCTCAAAAAGTAAAAAATTGGGCCGGGCGTGGTGGCGCATGCCTGTGATCCCAGTGGCTCCAGAAGCCG
>VMDO01011676.1:39915-65756 GCA_007922755.1 Pedetes capensis
AAAAAAAAAAAAAAAAAAAAAAAAAAAAAAAAAAAAAAGGGAGCACAGATGGACTGGGTGGATTTAGAAAGATCCTTCCCGAGAAGCCTGTGGTTTCTCAACAGTAAGATTTCATTCATTTTCCTCCCTGACTATGGGTCCCCGAAAGGGGAAGTTTGCTCCAAATTCTGCAAGCACAGCTTCATGAAGGCAAGAGGGAAACACCCCAGGATGCGGTGTCTTTGGCAGCTGGTTAAAATTGGCCCGATGAGGTTTCAGATTCCTACAGGTCCCTGCGTACTCACCGAATCCCAGAGAAGCCAAACGGCACGCTAACCTAGAGCTGATTACCCCACCCGGCCGCTGTCTGGGTCTGAACAACCTCTGCCCCACTAAAGGCACAGCGGCGAAGGTTCGATAGGATGACTGGGTCACCCTGAGCCTTTGCAAGCCTAGGTCGCCAACGTTCCCTCTATTTATAGGGTCTCTATGGAAACAGGGCCAGCATTAGAGAGCTAATCACGGCAAAAACCCACAGACTTCTCCGGTGAGGATCCAGAGTGGATTGTGGAAGTCTCCAGTGTCCTTGAGAAGCTGCAGGTGGGCAGCCTGAGGGCGGTGGAGGAAAGGTGGCACCACCAGGGTTAGAGCTGGTGACCACAATGACGGAGAAGAGGGAGCAGCTGCCTACCTCGGGCCTGATTAGGGTTTCTGTTAGAAACACAGTGATGGAAGATTTCTGGAATCCTTTCTCCTTCCCTACCATCACTACAGACATAAAATAATAATAATAATAATAATAATAATAATAATAATAATAATAGTAATAATAATAAAGCTCAACTCAGGGGCAAGTGATTTCCCCATCCCAATCCTATTTTAATTCCTTGCTCTTTTGTCGCTTAGTGCAGTCTGGCTGAGGGCAATGCACATCAGGAAAGGTTACTTTGTCCACAGGGTCTTTGGGCAGAGCTGATTCAACATACCCCAGCATAGAAGACTTTTCTTTAATTTAATTTAATTTAATTTTTGTAGTACTGGACAATTGAACGCAGCATCTTGCACATACTTTGCAAGTGCTCCACCACAGAGCTGCACCCCCATCCCTTTCTAAAAAAATTTTTTTTTATTTTGAGAAAGGATCTCGCTAAATTATGGAGGCTGCCTCCGGCCTCAAACTTGTGGACCTCCTGCTCCTGCCTCTGTGGTCACTGGGATTACAACCTGGTTAGATTTTTCTTAAAGTCATCCCCATGGTGTGCCCTCTGTCTGCCTCTCCTGTCCTACCCCTCCCTCGCCACCTCTCTGATCTGTAAAGCCTTCTCTGATCGCACCAGTGTGGTGTGATCCTGCTCTGCTCAGAACCCGTGAGCGCTCGTTTCCTGCACCGCTCATTTTGCAATTAATGGTGCATGGCCTTGTATCATTGCGTTAATGTTCTCTCCGCCTGCTATCCAAGTTTTCACCCACGGAGGGATAGAATCCTTGACAGAATGTGAGTGGCTGGAGAGGAGCCATTGCGCCTACGTGTCTGTGTCCCTAACATTACCTGGCAGATACCTCGATGCAAACACAGCGATTGCTACTTATTTGTTCCAAGTCTACACTTTGAAAAGGTGACTTAACTCTAGAACTGGGCGTGGTGGCGCACGCCTGTAATCCCAGCAGTTCAGGAGGCAGAGGCAGGAGGATAGCAAGTTCTAGACCAGAGGCAGTCTGCATAATTTAGCGAGACCCTGTCTCAAAAAGTAAAAGAAATGGGCTGGAGATGGCAGCTCAGTGGTCCAGTACTTGCACAGCAAGCAAGCACGAGTCCCTGGGTTCAACTCCCAGTACCAAAAAAAAAAAGAAAAGAAAGAAAAAAGGTGACTTAACTCAAAGGCAACTAACTTTTTCCAAAGACTTAATCTTTTCTACTAGTGTGACATCAATCCCGTCAGATCTCAGGAGCTAAGCAGGGTCGGGCCTGGTTAGTCCTTGGATGGGAGACCACCTGGGAACACCAGGTGCTGCAGGCTTGGGAGACGGACCTGGCAACCCACTCCCAAAAATCAATCTGCCACTGAAAACCCTATGAACAGCAGAGAAGCACTGACAATAGTGTTTCACCTGTTGTACGTAGGGTCACTATGCGTCAGACATAGACTTGACGGCACCTAACAATAATACAATCACAAAATATACCTGCTTTCCCCTAATGGCTTTGTTCTAACTTCTTAACATGGAGAGAGACTTCAGTGTTTAGCAGACAAAGGTGGACCCTGTCTAGCCACGGCCTCATTCCAACAATGTACCATCCTGGTCTATGAGGTTTTTACAGGGAAATGACATTTCTTAGAAGACAGATGAAATCAGGGCTGAATTCTGGCTGGTGCTGAGCTCACTACAGAGAACCTGCCTGGACCACTTACAAGCCCCTGACACCCACACTGTCTTTTGACCTCAGTCCAAAATCCACGTCCTATCAGATGCTCCAACTTCTTGTTGTGGGAGACGTACTTGCTAAAGGGACTGGCAGCTCAGGCACAATTAAATACATAAAGAGCAGCATGTTCTGTGAGCACGGAGCTCCGACTAGGGCAGCTGGGAATGAATCTAGAACCCAGTATGTGGCAGGAGAACAGAGCGCTGCTTTTGCCACCTGCTTCCCGTCGGTCACCAGCTCCTCCAGAGCCCACGTACAGCGTACAGCGCTGCTCTGAACATTGCTGCGGGCTGGAGGGGTAGGGACAGGGGCAATCCTGGGACTCAGGACCCTTCGCCCCCCTCACTTAAGGTGCGCGTGGGTTAAACTTGCACCCTCGGCGTTCCTCACCACCCTCTGCTGTTCCTTGACTTTTGCGGGGCTGGGAGAAGAGGGCCAAGGCCCCACCATGGACTTGGCCCTTGCATTTCACCTGCCCCAGTTAGAGAGCCCTTCTCTCATTTGGTAATTGCTGTTCTTCCCTTTCTCTAATATCTTGTTCTAATCCAAACCCAGCTTCCCCAGAAAGCCTTTCCTGATGAGCCCAGTTTTCTGCCTCTGTCACATGATGCTTGCAGTACCCTTAGACTTGGGAGTTCTTCCGTGGATGGTTTTCTTCCAAGGGTTCCATCCCACTTGCCCTGGGAGCTCCCTTGGAGGCCAAGGCAGTGCCTAGTGCTAAACAGCTAGTTTCCCATTTCCTGGTTTTTGGGTCCACCTCAACTTCATGTCCCCTGAGGAAATCTATCCCAGGGGTTCAGCTCCCACCTGATGGCAGGGATCTTTAAGCCTGAACATGTCACTTCTAAAGGAGAATTGGGACCCCAGGGTGTAGGAAAGTCCTAGCCAGCCATACCTGACCACTGGGGGACATCTCTAAGGCCCCAGAACACACCACCCACTTCATCTCAGCCACCCATTCCTATGAAGTAGCTTGTCTTCTCTGCCATTAAAAAAAAAAAATTGAGAAAGTTAGAGACACACAAATTTTAACAAAATGCTGCTGCTGCTGTTGTTGTTGTTGTTGTTAGGTGCCGTGGAGTCGGTATCCGACTCATAGCGACCCTCATAGGGTTTTCAATGGCTAATTGTTTCAGGATTGCCTTGGGAGTGGATTGCCAGGCCCTTCTCCCATAACAAAACGCTGGGACTTAAAAAAAAAAAAAAAAAAAAAAATCTAAAATAAAAGAATAGAAAAATAAGCAGAGGTTTCTTGAGGACTGTCCTCTTTCTTTCTTTCTTTCTTTCTTTCTTTCTTTCATAGGACTGGGTCTCTATCACATGCTAGGCAAGTACTCTACCACTAAGCTGCACCCCTGGCCCCTTTTTTATTAAGACAGGGTCTCATTAAGTTGTGCCGGCTGCCTCTGGCCTCAATTTATAATCCTCCTGCCTCAGCCTCCCAAGTAGATGGGATTATAGGCATGTGCCACAATGCCTAGCTTTTTCTTTTTCTCTTTCTTTGTTTCTTTCTTTCTTTTCAGTACTGAGGGGCTGAAACCAGGGACTTGTACATACTTTTTGCACACCTACTACCACTTAGCTGCACCCCCAGCCCCTTTTTTATTTTTTTTATCTTGAGACAGGGTCTCACTAAATTATGGAGGCTCCCTCTAGCCTCGAACCTGCGATCCTCCTGCCTCTGCCACCCAAGTTGCAGGGATTACAGGTGCATACTACTGCACCTGGCTCCTTCTCTTATCTTGGATGTTGTTGTTGTTGTTAGGTGCTGTCAAGTCGTGTCCAACTCATAGCAACCCTCATAGGGTTTTCAATGGCTGATTGTTTCGGGATTACCTTGGGAATGGATTGCCATGTCCTCCCGTTTTTGTGGTGCTGAGGATAGAACTCAGGGACCTCAGAGACTGCAGAGTAGCGCTCTACTAACTGAGCTAAATCCCAGCCCTTTTTCTTATCTTGGATAGAGAGTAGGTAAAGCATCTGTTTTGCTTTTATTTAAACTGCTACTTTATCTTCAGGGCTAGGATTTGGCTCAGTTGGTAGAGCACTGCGCTGCAGTCTCTGAGGTCCCGAGTTCAATTCCTAACACTGCAAAAATGGGAGAAGGGCCTGGCAATCCACTCCCAAGGCAATCCCAAAACAGTCAGCCATTGAAAACCCTATGACGATCGCTATGAGTCGGATACAGACTTGACGGCACCTAACAACAACAAGTTTATCTTCAGGTACTTTTAGATGCCTGTCCTATTTCTCTCTTTTTTTCCTCAAAGTTTTTTTGTGTGTGAGGTACCGGAAGGTTGAACCCAAGGCTTTGTGTGCTAGGCAGATGCTTCTAGCACTGAGCTGCACCTCCAGCTCCCTATGTCGCCGTTTAAACCAGTGCCTTTCCTGCCAAAGGTGTCTAGTATCTGTTGACGGCATGAACCTTTTTTCCAGTGCGCCAAGTAGCGTTGAAGGAACGCGGAACATTCACAGGGGGCGAAGCACCTGTGGCTACCAGCAAAGCTTGTGAGTCAGCGGCAAAGCCACCCAAGACTCAGCTGTGACTTTCTTCTGATTGCTTTTCCTGCCCTTCACCCAGCAGACAGGATGACCAAAGCGTGTGGTGTGAACGGGAGAACACGAGCTGGAACCCGAAGGAGGCTTGAGTCAAAGGGTGCTCAGAACCAGGAGGGGAGCAGTGGGATGTGGAGCTCCCCCTTTTAGTTCAGGGAGACAGATTCATATTGCTCGGAATCCCTGCGGAAATTATTCAGGAGGCTTTTGGGAAGGGAAGGAGCCCCTGGCCAGCATCCCCAGACCCTTCCTTTCAGGAAAAGCTTAATACCCCTGGCTGCCCAAGGGACAGAGAGGTGGCAAGGTGGGCTATTTCCTCCTCTCGCTTCAGGCTTCCACAGTGTTTCGGGCCAGAACCAGCACATTCTTAGCTCAGCCACTCACCCCACGCCTCAGAAATCTCCACCACATGCTGTATTGTTAACAGGATCTCTTTTGGTAGCGTTTCCCCGAACCCCGCCCCCCCCATCCACCCTCCCACCCTGCTTCTCACTACATAGAGCTGGGTCTTCCTGCCAGAGAATTCTGTGGAACTTCTGCTCAGCCAGCAGTCTCTGTGGCTGGCCACCCTAGCATCTCCTCCCAGCACGCAGGGAATCTGGTGGCAGCCAAGGACTGGATAATGAGGACGAATGAACTGAGCCATGAACTCAAGTGGTGGAGCAGGAACCCGGGCCGCAAGTGGCCGGGGGAGGTGACTCTGAATTGTCAGGCTCCTGTTGCAGGAAGGTTTGCTGGGGTCTCCCCCTGAAGATGCACAAGTGTTTGGAGGAGTGGAGAAGGCCCCCAAAATATCTGCATACACTTCCTGTGGGGCAGTGCCCAGTTTTAGGGTATTTTTCTGTTGCAGTTTTAAGATCGTTACTTAACTATTTTTCTATGCGTTCACTAGCCCTCTCCATCCCATAATCACAGATCCCAGACCAGCACAGAAGACAGTTACAGGACTGGGGGTGTAGCTCACTGGTACAGGGTTTACCCAGCATGCTCCAGGCCCTGAGTTCAATCCCTAGCAACACACACACACACACACACACACACACACACGGAAAAGAAGAAATCTGTGATGCACAGGACAATGCTCCACAGTGCTAAAGGACCAGACAGAGACCACAGGAACTGTCGCCAGGTGAGCATCTATAGATCACCTTGGCAAAGACTAAAATCCTCTCCTCTTCACCCCACCCTGAGGTGTTTTAGACAAAGCCTCTTCTGTTTTTGACCCCTTTCTCAACTGTGGTTTCCTCTACTGCTCTCCATCCATCACCATTCCTGGATCTGTCACAAGAGAGTAGAAGCGGGACGAAGGGACTGAAAGTTCCTATCACCGCAGTTCAAGCTGAAAGCAAAAGCAAGCCACAACTGCTCATCAGCCTCAACTAAACGCAGGTGTGGGGCAGAGGGTACCAGGAATTAAGCAGGTCCCTTTTGGGCACCATCAGATCTAGAACAAGTCAGCTCCTAGCCAGCCACTGATGGAATTTTTCCACCATCAGAAAACCATGTCAGCCTTGGAAAAACAACTTTTCCAGCACTGGAAAACAAGTCTGGCCACACTCCAACATTCCTTGTCCCTGTCTTCAGAAAACTTGAGAGATTTGCCTGGGATCCTGCAGTGACAAACTCTGGTGGCCCCTGATCATAACTGGCTAGGAAGTACCTGCTTCTAGTAAACATGTTATGATGAAGTGGACAGAAATAAACAGGAAAGGCTCCGCATATCTCCCAGGGCCCCCAGGAGCAGACAGCACCTGTGTTTTCTCCTCTTCACTGCCAGCCTGGGTCTATACTGTTAGGCTCAACCTCTGTAATATTTTTCGCTTGTGTTCTTTTTTGTTGTGGAGGGGAGATCCCTTTCTCATCTCTGATCTCAATTCTGGCTCAGAGCAGTTGAGCAGTTAATATCAAGTGTGGAGTTGCTGCTTTATCTGCTCCTGGCCAGAACGAGGGTGGCAACGTAAAAAGAGAAAAAGATGCTATAGTAGGGTGGAAAAGAATGCGCTTAAGGCAGGCTTATCTACAGACACAGAGACACTGCAGCCCCCACAGCCTGGCCAGCCCACCTTCACCCAGGCTGGCATCTAGGGGAAATGAGTGGGGCCAGCGGTCTCCAGACTGGCTGGGGCTGGACAGTGGTGGACTTTGCAAGCCGGCCTCTCACAGACGCAGGGTAAGGGTCCCACCTGATCCCAGAATTAAGGTTTGCTGGGTGGACTACTCTGGGCCCGCGCAGAATGAGGCTGAAGTCTGCAAAGCCAAGCTTGCTTCCACTTGCCTCTGACAGCATTAAGGGGACCCCTTTCCTTTCATTTGATCACTGAAAACATGATACACCTTATACCCACACGGAGGGTAGACTTGGGGGCGACAGCTGGGATGCATACCAGGGACCTCTCGGGCCTGATGGAAAAATTGTGAGCGTTTGTGCACAGAGCTCAGCCTCAGACAAGGCTAGCCAAGGACCTTTGAAAAGGGCCACGACAGAACCCGAGAGTAACTACCACTAAAAATTTAAAGTACATACAGCTAGGAGTGAGCTGTCCCCTTCGCCAAGGAACGCAGGAACACAGACAGAGAACGCCCCCAGGTAAAAGCGCATACACTCACCTCTGTTCTGACTTCCTGACTCCGGCCACTCAGGCCAAATGAAGACTGTCATTGGCTTATTCTGAGCAGCTCCTGAGTGCCTGCTGCCATGGGAGACAGCCTTTATTTAACCTAACGGGAGTCCTCTCCACTCCCCTAGCCCAGACCTTGCACCCTCTCCGGAGCAAATCCCCGAGAGGCATCAATCTCCAAGGCATCTAAGTTCCTTCGCTGGGCTGACATCTCGCTCAGCCCTGTCGTGAGTTGGCTTGAGCAGCCTGCGCCTGCGGTCCCAGTGGCAGTTCCAGCAGCGGTGCATTATTTATCCCAGCTGCTGTTTCAGCTGACACAAGAGAGACAGCCGCTACAGCTCACCGATTGCACGGAAGACCTCAGGCTGGAAAATAAACAGCTCCATGTGAGCGGCGCTTGCGGATTCGGGCTCTAGCTGCCAGCTCAGCGGGTGTGCAACTTGAACGGAGGCCCCACCAGCCCAAGCCCTGCGCGGCCACCTGTCAGTTCTCCGCTCTGGGGGTTGGTTCAGTAGGCAGGCAGGGATCTCCAAGCACTCGCTTAATCTCTGGCTCCACCTAACGGCAAGAAATCCACACCCCCCTTTCACAGATAGACAAACTGAGCTTCCTCCAGGAAAGGGGGGGGGGCCTCCAAAATCCCCAAGGGAGAAGACTGATTGGCAGAAGAAGGTAATGGTCACCTCCTTGTCCTCCCAAGCTGCAATTTTCTTCCCCCTGCCATCCTATAGGAGGAAAAGTGGTACTAACTGGGGTGTCTCCAGCCCTTTGTCTGTGGATAGCACCTCATCCACGTTATTCAAATCATCTCGGATGCGTGAGTCACTAGAATGTCTGCCACAAGGGCCTGAAATGGAGCTGACAGACAGAGCCAACAGGGTACCTGGCTTAACCCCTCAGGTTCTAGCCTAACATCCGCTCACCCCTCCCCCCCCCACCTTTCTCCATCACTTTTACCCAACACTTGCGCGTGGGGTGGGGAAAGCGACGTGGAGGGCTGGGCTTGCCAGGGGTGGTCTGCGCTCACCTTTAAATCAGGAGGCTTGCTTCGGGGCCCCGGGTTGGGTGCCCCCCCAGAGCCTGCATCTGAAGTTGGCCCGCCGGCGGAGTTAGCACCGGAGGCCTCCCCAGGTCGGAGGTCCGCGCCCGGCGGGTGGCCAACCGCGGCTCCGTCCTCCAGCCCAGCTCCATCCTCCTCGCCCTGCGGCGGCTGCAACTCGTCCGATTTGCACCTCTTCATGGTGTATGTGGGTCGGCAAGGGGAGTCTGTCCTTCCAGCGCGCCGGCTTGGGGGAGACCGCACCCTCTCTTGCGCTCAGCGGTGAGGCCCGGGGTCTGGATTATGAACCGGGAGGGGAGTCAGTCGGCAGATCGCGATTTTTTGGATTTAAAAAAATATTCTTTTTTTTTTTTTTTTTTTTTTAAAGGAGATCGAGGGAGGATGGAGGAGGGAGAGGCTTGGAAGAGCTCATTCCGACCCAGGGGGCGAAGGCGGGTCACGGTCGAGGCTGGGAGCGGGAGTCCTTGGGCAGCCACTGCAGGGGAGGAGGGAGGTAGCCCCTGACCTCCAAACTTTCAGCCGCGGGGCGCCAGGGGCGCAGGGGAGCCGGCCGGCACCGCGCCTCCCTCCCCGCGGGCCGGGCCGCCGGGCGAGGCGGGGCGCGGGGCCGCCGGCCGGGCAGGTCCTGGTCGGCCGCCCTCGGCGCGGGCTGCGGCCCCGGCCCTGCCGCCGGCCCCCGCCCCGCATGGGCCGGCCGTGCAGCCCGCAGCGCCCCGGCCTGTCCGCCCGCCCGCACGGCCGCGCCGCCTGCTGCAGAGCCGCAGCCGCGGCCAGAGCCCGCCGCGAGCTCACAGCCTACCCCGCCCGGCTGCCTGCGCCCGCCAGCCAGAGGGCAAGGCACGGGGCGAGTGACAGCGACAACCCACCAATGGGAGAGCCAGACGGCCGGGAGGGGTGGTGCGTCGCGAGGCTCCATCTGCAGGCTTGGTTGCACCGTGCGATGCCCCCCGGAGAGGTCTGGAGCGCAAGGTGCCGCCAGCTGCGTGTTAGCATTGCAGAGCCCGGGCTGCGGGGAAGGGGCGGGCGTGGCGTGCCACGCGAGGTGCGGTTTGGGCGGCGGCCTGAGGAACCCTCCCGAGGGAGCTGCTCCCGAGATCGTCCCCCCATCCCAACTAGCTGCGTTCGGCGGGTAGGGGGCACGGTGGAGATGTCTGTCATCGCGGCTTCTTCCACTCTAACTTTGCAGGTCATGTTGTGTTCATCACTTCAGTAAGGGGGGCGCCGATCCCTTCTGGGGTACTTGGCCTGCATCCAGGGCTAGAAATGCTAAGGGAGGGGGGTGTCCTTCCGCCCCATCGGCCCTTTCTCTGTTTTGAAGCACGTTATTTCATGAATACTTATGCTTTGTGCTCAGAAATTGGACAGCATTTCATATCAAGCACAGAAACGTGAGAATCCCTTGCTCACTGTACGCAGCTTTTAAGTAAGAATGGGTATTACTGGCATGAGGTTGATAATATAGAAGGGTAGAAAAAGAAGGCTGTCTCTTCCCATAAACCACAGCCAGACTGCACTGAGCAAGCTAGAGGCAGAAAGAGCAAATGTTGGGGTAGCCAACATATAGAGAATAGTAATAATAACGCCACTTGCGTGCAAATTGCATGCCTACTGTCTTTACAATGGATTTTGCTTACTCGGGAACCAGTGGTCCTCTTTTTGGACTAGTACCATCAGCATCACTTGGAAGCCTGATGTTGTTGTTGTTGCTGGGTGCCGTAGAGTCGGCTACCTATGTACCGCAAATAGAAACACTTCCGGATTCTGTGCCAGGCACAGGATCTTATTTATGTTTAACCCCACTGTTGCAGACACTGTGTCAATCAATCTAATGGAGGGTTTTCCTTTTTTTCATTGACCTGCCACTCTCCCAAACATGATGTCTTTCTCCAGGGATTGACCCCTCCTGACTACATATCCGAAATATGTAAGACACAGTCTGGCCATTGTTACTTCTAAGGAGCACTCTGGTTGCACTTCTTTTAGGACAGATCTAAATCCAAATTCCTGGACACCAGCTAAACCTACTAAATCAGAAGGAGTGGGCCCAGGAATCTGTATTTTGACAAGCTCTTCAGGTAATTCTGATGCCTGATAATCTCTGAGATTCATTGGTCTAGACTGTGGTGAAGGGCTGCTCAGAGGATCTTACAGTTTATCAATCTCTTTCACACTCATCTGGCCATTCTAACCTCACCCCAGTCCCACTAGTCTGTGAGCTTCCCAACTCTGTTCTGTCTTCTTCCCATTCCAACCACTCATTTGAATGTGTATCCTAGAAGAGACGAGTTGTTAAGAATTTACTACAGTCAGGCAGCCACTTTCTAATCTAAGCAGCTCCATTTTTAGAAGATAGGAATTGAAGATGGGCTGGGAATGTAGAACCACCCCCCATATCCACTACACAGTATCAGGCACAACACAGAAACACAAGCTATAAGCCTTTAGCATTTTCAATGGCAAGGAATGGTAAAATGCCAGAGTAGATCGTGGGCAGGACTAGACAGAACCCATGGGGGCAGATTCCCATGGTGCAAAGTGTAAAGGAAAGGAACAGACTACTCCCTGCGTGAGCTGGCCCAGAGACGTGCACAGGCCCCATAAATCCTGGGAAAGTCTTCAGCAGCAAGTGGTGATGGGCAAATGATGAGCCCACACGTGTTCATGACCCAGTAGCATTTTTTTTTTGGTATGGTACTAGCAGGTTGAACCCAGGGCCTCCCACGTGTTTCGCAAGTGCTCTACAACTGAGCTGCACCCCTAGCCCTCCTTTTTATTTTTCATCTTGAGACAGCGTCTTGCTAAGTTACACAGGCTGCCTCTGGTCTCACTCTTTTGATCCACCTGTCCCTGCCTCCTGGGATTACAGGCATCATGGCTCTCAGCAGACTGATAGATTTCTTTCTTTTCTTTCTCTCTCTTTCTTTCTTTCTTTCTTTCTTTCTTTCTTTCTTTCTTTCTTTCTTTCTTTCTTTTTTTTGTTGCAGTACTGGGGGTTGAACCCAGGGCATTGTGCTTGCATGCTCTGCAAGGGATGAACCTCTGAGCTATACCCTCAGCCCCCCCCCCTTTTTTTTTCACTTTTTGAGACAGGGTCTCCCTAAATTACACAGACTGCCTCTGAGATCCTCCTGCCTCTGCCTCCCGAGCTGCTGGGATTACAGGCGTGCACCCGGCCAGACTGATAGCTTTTTAAGCTGAAGAAAAGTAGGATTCTGTGTGAAATCTTAAGGAAACAGAAAATACTAAATTTTGAATTACATCTCATTTCTATACCAGATTGAAGTTTATCTTAAGTTCGATTTTTTTTTCTTTTTTCCTTTTCCTTCTTTTTTTTTTGTAGCCCTGGCTGTCCTCAAACTTGTGATCCTCCTGCCTCAGTCTCCAGAGTACCAGGATTACAGACATGTGCCACCATGTCCAGCTTGAGCTTGATTTTTATATATCATATGCTTACAATGTTGGGATTTAGCTCAGTGGGTAGAGCCCTGCACTGCAGTCTCTGAGGCCCTGAGTTCAATTCCCAGCACCCCAAAAATGGGAGAAGGGCCTGGCAATCCACTCCCAAGGCAATCCCGAAGCACTCAGCCATTGAAAACCCTATGAGGGTCGCTATGAGTCGGATACTGACTCCACGGCACCTAACAACAACAATGCTTACAATATGATACCCAGATTTCCTGTTTGTGGTCATATTTAGCAAGGTACAATGGGGGCCAATAAAAAGTCTTTAGTGTGTTTTGTAAAACCAGGGTTTTGTTTTGGTCTTGGTTTGAACCCAGAGCCTCACACATGCTAAGCATGCACTTTGTTACTAAGCTACACCCTGAACCCCTTTTTTATTTTTTATTTTGAGATAAGGACTCACTGAGTTGTGCAAGCTGCCCATGGCCTTGAACTCATAATGCTTCTGCCTCAGCTTCTTGCATTGTAGGGATTACATGTGCGTGCCATGGTGCCCAGTGTCCTAAACTCTTTATGTCCCAGTTATTTGGAAGTGGGGATAATGACAGTACTTACTTTTTAGGGTGTTAGGTAATATATATAAAGCACTTAGACATTGCCTGCCACAGAGTAAAGACCATTGTTGTTACCACAAATGTTGTCCAGCTTCAAAAGGATGGCACATTTCACTCCAATGGTCCCACCCATTCCTGAATTTCACTGAGTGACAAACTAAGAAACAAATATGCTACTGCCAAAGAAGTTTGTGTGCGAAGTCTGTATAGAAGCCTGAGTAACCCCTATAACCACTGTTTTGAAGCCAATGTCAGATTTTTGTTAGCCATAGTAACCGACTGTGTACTTAAGATAAATAGAAGTGGAAAATGCTTTGGCTGATTGGAATTTAGTTGAAAGGATTGGATCATTCTATTGTTCTAGGTTTCACTGGGAAAATACAAGCATAGACTATTTATTTATTTATTTATTTTATTTCTTGTGGTACTGGGGGTTGAACCCAGGGCCTCATGCTTGCATGCTTTGCAAGTGCTGGACCACTGAGCTGTACCCCAGCCCTTTTTTGTTTGTTTTACTTTTTGAGACAGGGTCTCACTAAATTACTCACACCGCCTGTGGTCTTGAACTTGCGATCCTCCTGCCTCTGCCTCCCAAGTCGCTGGGATTATAGGTGCTATAAACTATTTTTTTTAAACAGTACTTGGGCGTTTCACCCAGGGCCTTGCACATACTTTGCAAGTGCTTTATCGTGGGCTGCATCTCCAGCCCATTTTTTATTTTTTGAGTCAGGGTCTCCCTGAATTACTCAGGCAAAACTATGTTTTTCTGTTCAAGATAAGACGAACATTTGCAGATTTGCAAGGCAAGTGGTTATGTTTGGTACATGGGAGTAGCATTTTCTACTGTTTGGGGAAATCTTGTTGTTGTTAGGTGCCGGCAAGTTGGTATCTGACTCATAGCGACCCTCATAGGGTTTTCAATGGCTGAGTGCTTCGGGATTGCCTTGGGAGTGGATTGCCAGGCCCTTCTCCCATTTTTGCGGTGCTGGGAATTGAACTCGGGGCCTCAGAGACTGCAGTGCAGGGCTCTACCCACTGAGCTAAATCCCAGCCCACTTTGGGAAATCTAGTTAAGCATAAATAAATAACATGGTATAGTGGGAAGAACACTGGTCTTGGTGTCAGGAAAGTCATGTAAGAATTCTAGTTCTACTGCTGGGCTTAGAGGCACACACCTGGAATCTCAGCCTTGCCAGGCTGAGGTAGGAGGATCCAGAGTTCAAGGGCAATTGGCCTACACAACAATACCGTCTCAAAAAAAAAAAAAAAAAAAAAATTCTGGTTCTGTGAGTTTTGAGCCACCTGAACCAATTAACCTCTTTTACCCTTATTCTTCTCATCTATAAATTGTTGTTGTTGTTGTTAGGTGCTGTTGAGCTGGTGTCCCACTCAGAGCGACCCTATGTACGACAGGGAAAACACTATTGTCAGTGCTTCTCTGCTATTCATAGGGTTTTCAATGGCGGATTGATTTTTGGGAATGGGTTGTTGGTCCTTCTCCCAAGCCTGCAGTACCTGGTGTTCCCAGGCGGTCTCCCATCCAAGGACTAACCAGGTCTGACCCTGCTTAGCTTCCAAGATCTTATGGGAGGGGACACCACAGTGGTATGACTGCAGGCAAATGCTTCTTAAGAATATATAAAGGAAATTGGTTTTAAACTTTCTTTTCCATTCTCATCTGCATCAAAACTTTCCTGCAGTTGGCAGAGGGCATGACTCCTACTAAGGTGTGAATCTCTTTGGCTACTCTGACAGGATTGGACGCCACAGTGGACGCTCCAGGCTCATCTATAAATAGGGGCTAATAATATCTATCTTCACATGTTGTTTGAAGATTAAACTACATGATACATATAAAAGTGCCTGCCATGCAGAATATATTCAGTAAACTTGACTGAGACAGACATAACTAGTTTGTCCACGCCCCATGAATGTCCAATGGGAAAAGCAGAGTTAACCCATTCAACTCAACCTTTTTGTGAGTGGAAATCTCAATTAGAATAATGAAAGAGGGGTACTCCTGGTGGTATCAAACATGCTAAAGCAGGAAGTATATAAACAAGGAGGATATAGAGCAGGTATGGAGCCCTGCTCCCCTGCTGACATCCATTCATGTAGTTTGATAAACTGATGGCTCTTTCATTACAGAGGACAAGGTGCCAAGATCAATAGGCCAAAGTAGAGTGTGTTTTTCTTCTTTTTATAAAGGCAATTAGGTCCAAGAAATAAGAGCTTTCTCTTTTTGCCAATAGTAAGTTGCTTGTAGATTATCCAAGAAAATTGTTCCTATTCAGTAGGAATACTTTTTAAAAACAACATTTAAACTTTGAATAGATAAGTTGTTGTCCTATAAAGTAGCTTATAAAGTAGCTTATAAAGTACCTATTTTAAAGCTTAGCCTGCTGAGTGCTTAGAAGGTAAAAGGACTCTTTAGAGGACTGGAAATACTTTTGATCCTAGTATTTTGATGCCAACATCATTACAAATATTTCTTTGTTAGTGAAATTTTCTTCCTTTGCTGTTGGAAATTAACATTTCCATTCAATGCTCTCCTTAAAAGAAACTGGGTTCCATTGGATTTGGAGTGATAAACTATGCAAATAACCATCAGGGAGATTGGCTGGTTTTTTGATGATCTCACAATCCCACCACCTAAGTACGAGGTTTTTATTGGCTATTGTAAGAGGCAAGGAACTCTGGGAAAGTTCTGCATCACTCCAGAATTGGAAAAAGCTCTGAGCCCAAATTAAATTTTATCCTTTTTTTTTCTTAAAGCACACACAGAGGCATTTTACTTGTTATTACACTTTTCCATGTTGTTCCTTAGGCATATTCTGTATATCTGAGTAAACATTTTAAATGAAACATTCTACCAAGTGAACATTGCATGGTGTATTTAACCACTATCCACTTTAGTCTTAGACACTAAGAGTTGTCTATTTTTTTGTTTTTAAAACTGCAATTACTATATCATGCAGAAATGGTATATGTTATTTCTCCTATAGCACAGAAGCTCTGACACTTAACTGGCAACATTTCAAAGGAGTAGACAGACCCATATGCCCACCATGTGATGATTGCTCTCACAGCACCCCTAAGACCCAGAGAGGGGATCCCAGGGTTTGTCTCACCCCTGGGGCTGGTGAGTCTCCTATACGTAAGTATGGAAAGCTTGATGTCTGTGCTTCTCATTTCAGGTAAGATACATATTCTTTGGGCTGGGATTTAGCTCAGTTGGTAGAGTGCTGTGCTGCAGTCTCTGA
The DNA here is from genome assembly GCA_007922755.1 of Pedetes capensis. Classification (NCBI taxonomy): domain Eukaryota; kingdom Metazoa; phylum Chordata; class Mammalia; order Rodentia; family Pedetidae; genus Pedetes; species Pedetes capensis. The sequence continues at coordinate 55,833 of VMDO01011676.1, forward strand.
GGTCCCGAGTTCGATTCCCAGCACCACAAAAATGGGAGAAGGACTTGGCAATCCACTCCCAAGGCAATCCTGAAACAGCCATTGAAAACCCTATGAGGGTCCGTATGAGTCGGATACGACTCGACGGCACCTTAAAAACAATTGGGGCTGGGATTTAGCTCAGTTGGTAGAGCGCTGCTCTGCAGTCTCTGAGATCCAGGGTTCGATTCCCAGCACTGCAAAAATGGGAGAAGGACATGGCAATCCACTCCCAAGGCAATCCCGAAACAGTCTGTCGTTGAAAACCCTATGAGGGTTGACTATGAGTTGGACACGACTTGATGGCACCTAACAACAACAACAACATATTCTTTATTCTGGATGCTGGATGTGCCTCAGCAATGGTAAGAAAAGTGACCATAATCATAAGAACAGAGGAGGTCTATGAAGCATAATCTTAAACCCTGTTTGTGCTGCTCTGTGTGAAAGCCGGGGCCTGGTAAAATGACTGCTTTGTGTCCTTTTCCATCTCTATAGGGAATCCATACAAATTTCTGGACAGTCTTGTTCCTTAAAACTTACCATTTTAGACCTTAAGCAGAAAGAAAGAGAAAACGTCAGTTTTGCTCAGAGATAGTTATTATTTTACATCTGAGGATAAGTATCTAAGGTAGTTCTGGCCGTTACCCTATGTCATACCTTTAGGTGCTGCAATAGCAAAAACAAGTGCCTATGGCTTAAAGGGAACCGCAGGTTTTAGGTATTTTGCTAGGAATCTTGTGAACACTTTCTTGATCCCCACAGCAACCCTGCAAGGTCAGAGTTCTCCCCACTCTGTAATGAGCAGACAGGCTCAGAGAGGCCACAGCACTTACTTATCAGGGGCTGAAATCTGCAGTGAGCTCTGTCTGACTTCAAAGCCTAAAATCTGTGGGCATACCCTTTCATGATGACAATCCTGAGCCAGTCTTAGGGTGAAGAATTTATCCATATTAGTTTGCATTTCAATGTACATTCATTAAAATATATTTCTGAAACACATATCACATGCAAAGGCTTTACAAGATGCTTGTGGAAGATGTAAAACAATATAAGACAGTGGTTCTTGCCTGTGGACTTAAAGTCCAGTTGGGGACATGAGACACAAATGAAATGTGAAATAATACAAGATGGAAATGGTAATGCCTGTCAGTATTCCAAGGGGGGGATATGTACCACAGGCCAGAGGAGAGTCAGATTGCTGTGATGGATTAAGAGAACTCCAAGGAGGAGGTATGGACACATGTTCCTCCATATGACTAGGGTGGTTGTTGTTAGGTGTTGTTGAGTCGAGTCCGACTCAGCGACCCTCATAGGGTTTTTCCATAGCTGATTGTTTTGGGATTGCTTTGAGAGTGGATTGCCAGGTCCTTTCCCTATCTTTACTGTTCCGGGGATCGTACTTGGGTCCTCAGTGCAGAGCAGCACTCTACCAACTGAGCTAAACTCCAGCCCCTGAGTAGGGTCAAAAGGATAAAATGTTGCTTTAGGACACAATTCTAATTCCTTTCAGTAAGTAAGAACTATATGAATTACCTTGAAAATAGAATCATTCGATATTTGGCTCTCTTGGATGCTGTAGAGTTTTTGTGACCATATTAGCGATAGAAATTTTTTTATTTTACCAGGCATGGTGATGCATGCCTTTAATCTCAGCAACTTGGGAGGCAGAGGCAGAAGGATCCCAAGTTTGAGGCCAGAGGCATCCTGCGTAACTTGGTAAGATCCTGTCTCAAGATAAAAAGTAAAAGAGGGGCTAGGGGTACAGCTCACTGGTAGAGTACTTTCAAAGTATGTGCAAGGCCCAGGGTTCAGCCACATACTGCAAAAAAATTTTTTTTCTTTTTCTTTTCTGACACTATAAGGCAGTGTTTCTCAAAGAAGGCATTGTGAACTAGCAGCAACATAACATCTTGGGATTTAATTACATAGATAGATAGATAGATAGATAGATAGATAGATAGATAGATAGATTTCTTTCTACAGCCATACCACCCTGGCGTCAGATCTTAGAAGCTAAACAGGGTCACACCTGGTTAGTACTTGGATGGGAGACCACCTGGGAATACTGGGTGCTGTAGGCTTGGGAGAAGGACCTGGTAGCCCACTCCCGAAACAATCAGCTATTGAAAAACCCTATGAATAGCAGAAAAGCACTGACAATAGTGCCAGGCATGGCACAGTGTTTGACCCAACTCTAGGGTACCTAACAACAACAACAAAACAGATTTCGAGGCCTTCTCCCAACATGATAGAAATGAAATTTCTGGGGATAGAGCCTGCTTGAAAAGCCTGCTCTTCAGACACGTATCCTAAGTGATAGGCACATGGACGTTTGAGAACCACCAGTATAGGGGAAGACTTGGTTAGTCATATTTCCTGATCAATTTATGAATTAATTTAGCACTTACCTGGCACACACTTTCATTTAATCTATAAAGCAAAGTTTGCAGGTAAGAATCATAACCTTCATTTTATAGATGATGAAATTGAAGCTCAAAAAGGATAAAAACTTGTCCAAGGTCACCTGTCAAGCTGGGGAAATAGCCGAACCAGTTCTGCTTGCTTTCAATGTCCGTCCTTTTTCCACAAAGCCTCCTGCACTGTCACCTAGACTGTACCATGGTAACTACATATAGTAGTAATCATAGCATCGCCTAAGCTCCTATTATGTGCCATTGGATAACCTGAAATGGCACTCTTGCTGTGTACAATAACTAAGATGGAGAGAGAGTAGTATGTAACCTCAAAATAACCCTCTGCCCATTGAAAAAGAGCTCTCCCTCACTTTTATGCCTTCCTGATAGCTCCTGAAACCTTGTCCAGCTCTGTCAAGACTTCCTTTCCTTGTTGTAATTATCCCAACCCTTTGGCACCAAGTTTGGAATGGCAAACAATGAGCTAAAGTCTGACCTTCCCTTCTAACAGACACCACCCTTTTTTCTGACACAGGAATGGAGAGCTGCTACCTAATTCCAGAGGAAAATGTTAGTTGCTTGCAAAACCTTCTACTGATCTATTCTTCCTTCATTTCTTCCATCCTTCATTCCTTCCTTCCTTCTTCCTTCCCTCCCTCCCTCCCTCCTTTCCTTCCTTCCCTCCCTCCCAGCCTCTCTCCCTTCCTTTATTTTCTCCTTCCTTTCTTCCTTCCTTCCTTCCTTCCTTCCTTCTGGACTGAGGTATTGAACTTAGGGCCTTGCACATACTTTGTGCAAGCACTCTACCACTGAGCTGCACCCCCAGACCCTTTTTAATTTTTTATTTTGAGAGGGACTCGCTAAGTTACCCAGGCTGCCTCTGGCCTCAAACTTATTGTGTCCCTGTCTCTGCCTCCAGAGTTGCTGGGATTACAGGCATGTGCTACCATGCCTGGCTCCTCTACTGACCTTATGACTTCAAAAAGACAATTTAATCAAGAAAGCTTCTCTTGGGGAGGGAGAAATCGCACCATCCCATGTGAGATCTTATTTTGGAGTATGCATACTTGTGTTATTAATCATTTTCAGAGGGGTGTTATAAAGCCCTGGGGCACACCCACGCAGACACTGGGACAAAGGGCTGTTTTCACAGTGAATCCACCCAGGCATGCCTTCTAGCTCTCACAAGAGGCTGGTAAGAGAAGATAGAACTCTCTTTCAAGATGCAATGACACAGTACAATTTTTTCAGAGGACAAATTGGTAATACATAGCTACAACCAAATAGATATTTGTAAACTTTCACCTAGTGAAATCCTCCTGGGAATTTATCTCTGGGGAAATGATGCAAAAGAAGAAAACAAGCTACATGAATAACAACAAAATGTTTATAGTAGCCTTATTTATAATAATGGAAAAAACCCGAAACAATTTAAGTGTCCAAGAATAACAATGGCATGCCAGGCACTGTAATCCCAGGAACTTGGGAGGCAGAGGCAGGAGGATTGAAAGTTCAGTTTGAGGCAAGAGGCAGCCTGCGTAACTTAGACCCTGGCTCAAGATAAAAAGTGGGGAAAAAAAAGTATTGGCAAGGACCTGGGTTCCACACCCACAGTACTGCAAAAACAGAACAAAAAACAAACAACGGCCTGACAATATAATGGAATGTTATGCTGCTATTAAAAGAGACAAATATGGTTGGGCATGGTGACTTATACCCACAATTCCAGCCACTTGGGAAGCTGAGGCAGAAGGATTGCAAATTTGAGGCCAGAGGCAGCATGTGTAATTTAGTAAGAACTTGTCTTAAGATAAAAAATTAAAAAGGGGCGGGGGGTGCAGTTCAGTGGTAGGGCACTTACAAAGTATGCACAAGGCCCTTGATTCAGTCCGAGAGAGAGAGAGAGAGAGAGAGAGAGAGAGAGAGAGAGAGAGAGAGAGAGAGAAAGAGAGAGGGAGAGAGAGGGAGAGAGAGGGAGAGGGAGAGGGAGGGAGAAATGATGAGTATACAAAATATTAAAAGCCTTCTTTAAATAATATAAAATGAAAGCATTAGAATGCAAAATTGTGCTAAGCTCGAATTAAGGCCTTGAAGTCAGACAAACTTTTGTTAATATCTATTTGGCTGGGATTTAGCTCAGTTGGTAGGGTGCTGCGCTGCAGTCTCTGAGGTCCCGAGTTCAATTCCCAGCACCGCAAAAATGGGAGAAGGACCTGGCAATCCACTCCCAAGGCAATCCCGAAACAGTCTGCCATTGAAAACCCTATGAGGGTTGCTATGAGTCAGATACCGACTCGATGGCACCTAACAACAACAACAAATTTGGAGTTAGACAAATCACTCAACCTGAGTCCCAATTTTCATCTGTAAATAGGGCTAAAAATATTTATCTTTATCAGGGTCATTGTAAGAATTAAAGGTGATATAAACCACGTGGCTAAACTTTGGATGAAAATGGTAGAGAAAGGAGATAACCATGTGTACTTGGAAAAGCAACCCCATGCTGCTAATCTTACTGATAGAAAATGAAGTGTAGCAAAATTATGTTCAGGGAATCTTCTGGAAAGTTTTGGGTTAATTCCTCTACAACGTTTCTGGAAAGCCTTGTTGTTCCACTTGGCAGTAAAATAAAGATGATCTCTGTTTGAGGTTACACCAAATTCCCTTTAATTGATTGTTTTTCCTCCCCATGCTCTGCATCCTAGCAGCCAGGGATGCCACTGATGAAATATTCAGCATTGGGATGATACTTGATGTATAATTAAATAGGATGCACTTAGCAGTTCAATTTTATAGACCTTTAATCTTCAAGTTAATAAGCCTTCATAGAGAGAATCTCATAAGCAAGGATAAAATATTCTTGGAAATACTATCCTGCATGGAAAAAATACCTAATCTTTTTTTCTCCCTTTATTGGTAAATGTTAGTGGGGTACAGAGTAATACAGCATTGGCTTTTTCCATGATGCAACTATTACATCACTTTGGTTATACTTTTATCAACTTACAAGGTTTATGGAACTGTTTGACTAATAAGTTGTTGTTGTTGGGTGCCGTCCAGTTGGTATCCAACTCATAGCGACCCTCATAGGGTTTTCAATGGCTGACTGTTTCGGGATTGCCTTGGGAGTGGATTGCCAGGTCCTTCTCCCATTTTTGCGGTGCTGGGAATTGAACTCAGGACCTCAGAGACTGCAGCGCAGTGCTCTACCCACTGAGCTAAATCCCAGCCCTGACTAATAAGTAGTAAAACTCATATGCATATTTGGGTGATATTCCCCTATTTTTCCCATGTACTCATGAAGTTGCATCATTTACCTTGAGATCATCCTCTCCCCTTTATCCCTCTACATTGATTCTCCTCCCCATCCCACTTTCTGCAATCTTCCCTTCCCTTTGCTAGTTCCCTCTCTCCTCCTTTCTACTCTTTATATTGTCCCTTCTTGGCTAAGTTTAGCTGTGCATTTTTGTATATCAACTTATGTATAGGATTTTTTTCTTCCTTTAAGAAAGATTCAGCTCCCACATCGGAGTGAGAACATATGGTATTTCTCTTTTTGAGCTTGTGCTCCTTTGCTTAAGATGATGTTCTCCAGTTCCATCCATTTTTCTGCAAATGACATTATTTCATTTTTTTATTGCTGAGTAGTATTTCATTGTATATATGTATCATAATTTTTTTTTATCTATTCTTCTGTTGATGGGCACCTTGGTTGGTCCCATATCCTTGCTATTGCAAAGAGTACTGCATTGAACATGGAGATGCAGGTGTCTCTGTGGTATGATGACTCATCTCCCTTTGGGTATATTCCCAGGAGTGCTATAGCTGGGTCATAGGGCAGTTCTAATTTTAGTTTTCTGAGGTATCTCCATTGTTGTTGTTGTTAGGTGCAGTCGAGTCGTGTCTGACTCATAGTGACCCTCATAGGGTTTTTAATGGCAGATTGTTTCAGGATTGCCTTGGGAGTGGGTTGCCACATCCTTCTCCTATTTTTGTGGTGCTGGGAATTGAACTCTGGACCTCAAAGACTGCAGAGCAGTGCTCTACCAACTGAGCTAAATCCCAGCCCTGAGGTATCTCCATATTGATTTCCAAAGTGAAAATACCTAATCTTGAAGTGAGTAGTTACTACGGATAGAAAAGATGGCGTTTCTTAAGCATGTCTACGTGCCAGGTAAAATGCTAACTGCTTTACTCATTTTGCCTTTTAATCTTTAACGCTGTGAGGTAGGCACTGTGAGCCCCCTCTACAGATGAACTAACTGAGGTTCCAAGAAGTTGAGTAATTTTACGTTGTTGTTGTTGTTAGGTGCCCTTGAGTCGTGTCCAACTCATAGCGACCCTTATAGGGTTTTCAATGGCTGACTGTTTTTTCGGATTGCCTTGGGAGTGGGTTGCCACATCCTTCTCCCATTTTTGCGGTGCTGGGAATCAAACTCAGGACCTCAGAGATGGCAGAGCAGTGCTCTACCAACTGAGCTAAATCCCAGCGCAATTTTACGTACGATTATGAAATAAACCAGGACCGGAACTCAGTTCAGATTCTGACTCCTTTGCTTTTCCCTAAATTTTACAGGATTTCTGTCTCAAAATGCTTTCACTTACTATGGTTCATTCAGTCGTCCCAACAACTCAGTGAGGTTGAGCTGTTGAGCACGAGTCTTCCTTTTTATTTTATTTTTTTTCCCCAGTGGAGGAAGGATTTATTTTGGCTTATGATTTCAGTCCACGGTCCTTGGCTCTGTTGATCTGGGGCCCGTGGTGAAGTAGAACATCATGAAAATGGGAGCATGCAGCAGGGGCCACTCACCTCATGGGAGACAAGAAGCAGAGAGAGCAGACTATTACTTTTAACAGAAGTCACAGTGCTAGGAGTAGACCCTAGGTTTACCATCATCCTCACTACCATCATTATCAACTCAGTTTCCTTTATTGAGTGCTTTCTATGTGTAGCCTCTGTGCTAAGCATTTTATATGTTTTTTTTTTTTTCGGTACTGGGGGTTGAACCCAGGGCCTTGCGCCTGCATGCTCTGCAAGTGCTGGACCACTGAGCTGCACCTCAGCCCATTTTTTTTTTTACTTTTTGAGACAGGGTCTTGCTAAATTATGCCACCACGCCCGGCCCCCTTATATGTTTTTTTTTCATTTTACTCTTCACAATAACCTCCAAGGTGGCATTATTATTATTCTATTTGATAGATGAGAAAACCAAGACTCAGAGGGAATAGTGAGTTGCTTAAGGTTATACAATAGCAAGTTAAGACTTGAAGCCATGTATGTAATAATAATAACACAATTGATAAGAGTAGCTGCTATGTATTCAATGGTTATGATATGTCCTCCCACATGTCTGTCCGCTTGTCCTGCTGTGGGGGCTTGCATGTTGCTGTGATGCTGAAAGCTATGGCACTGGTATTTCAGATACCAGCAAGGCCACTCATGGTGGACAGGTTTCAGCTGAGCTTCCAGACTAGGGCAGACAAGGGAGAAGGACCCAGCACCCCATGCCTGAAACAATTAGCCACAGAAAACCCTGTGAATAGCAGAGGAGCACTGTCAAATATGGTGGCAGAAAATGAGCCCACTAGGTTCAAAGGCATTCAAGAAATGACTAGGGAAGAGTTGCCTCCTCCAAGTAGACTCAACATTAATGATGAGAATGTAATAAAGCTCCTGGGACCTCCTTTTGCTGATATGGCCCGACTCAAAATGACAAGAAATATAGTGGTTGCAACATTGGGCTCAAACATATAAAGATCATGTGCATGGCACAGTATTGGGTACCGTTTTGATCTGTTGTACATAGGGTCACTGAGTTGGATCCAACTTGACCACGCTCAACAACAACACTATATGTTGGATTCTACTCTTAAAAAAACCTTACTTTGACCTAATTTGACATTAGTTTGCATTGCTCTTTTAATACTCAGAATTATGCTACAAAGTAGGATCTCCATTTTACAGACGAAGAACTAAGAAAGTGTGTAACATCTCCAAGCGCACACAAATAGGGATAGATAGAAGGAATATTTGAATGCAGGTTTCTTTGATGGCCAGACCGATTTTATTAACCATGAGGCTTTGCTGACTCCTGTACCTTATATCCTTTGCTGTCCAAACTGTAATCCACAGATCAGTAGTCTTGTTCCGCCTGAGATCTTGTTATAAATGCAGAATCATAAGTACCACTGCAGACTTACTGAATCACAAATGTATTTTAACAAGATCCGCATGTATTTGGATAGTAAAGTTTGAGAAGCACTGTTTTGCAATGCTGCCAGCAATATACAGAATAGACACAGAAGAAGGCAAGACTGTCAAAAATGATCTAGAGCTAAGGATTCTCAAACATGTTCCCTTGGAAATCAGTACTGGGTTGGAAGAAGGTATGTTTCATAGCTAAATTTGATATTGGCAATCTTTTCCCAATTCATAGGAAAAATTATGTTGAGTTGTATTTTTCATCTCTTCTTTCATAATTTTTTCTTCCTTTTTCAGAGCCCAATTTCATTTACCTGTTAGTAACTTTAGAACAGAGTCTGCAGCCATAGTCCCCTGGCATCCGATCTCACCTGATCTTGGAAGCTAAGCAGGATCGGCCTGGTTAGTCCTTGGATGGGAGACCACTTGGGAATACCCTGGTGCTACAAGCGTGGGAGAAAGACCTGGAAATTCACTCCCAAAACAATCTACCATTGAAAACACTGTGATTAGCAGAGGAGCACTGACATAGTGCCAGGCATGGCACAGTGTCAGAGAATGTTTCATTTTCTTGTACATAGGGTCGCTATGAGTTGGACCCAACTCGACAGCACCTAGCAGCAGCAGCAACAACAACAACAACAACAACAAACTTTAGAAGAAAACAATCAAATAAGTAGTAAAGAAATACCTTTGGGAAACTTAGAAATGCAAAATTGCTTGTTATATTTTTTCTTCAATTTGTAATTTTAAAAAAGTATTAGATTTTTTATTGTGATTTTTATGTGGCTTAACAGAGAACAGTCATGCTTTCTGTTAGCAAACTTACTTTTAATTTACATGTGAGAATTAAATGCTAATGTTCTTGGTGTTCTATAGAAAGCACATAAACAGGAGGATCAAAGCTTCAAAATCTCTTTAGAAATCATCTAAGCAAGAAGAACTTGTAATGGAAAAAGTAAAGTTAGAAAGTCACATTTCTCAGCCAGATGTGGTGATGCATGCCTGTAAATCCCAGTAATCCTAGCACTTGAGAGGCTGAGGCAGGAGGATTAAGAGTTTGAGGCCAGCTTGAGCTATGTAAAGTGTGTTGTTGTTGTTAGGTGCCGTCGAGTCGGTATCTGACTCATAGCGACCCTCTGTACAACAGGGGAAACACTATTGTCAGTGCTTCTCTGCTGTTCATAGGGTTTTCAATGGCAGATTGATTTTTGGGAGGGGGTTGCCAGGTCCTTCTCCCAAGCCTACAGCTTCTGGTGTTCCCAGGCGGTCTCCCATCCAGGTACT
>VMDO01011677.1:0-65649 GCA_007922755.1 Pedetes capensis
AAAAAGGACAGCCTCTTCAACAAATGGTGCTGGGAAACATGGTCATCCACATGCAGAAAAATGAAAGTGGATCCGCATCTCTCAATATACACGAGAGTTAACTCAAAATGGATAAAAGATCTCAACATAAAACCAGAAACTTTAAAACTCATAGAAGGCAAGATAGGCAATACACTCCACCATATAGGCATTGGAAAAGGTTTCTGAATTCTTTAAACATGTATTATTATTACTATTACTACTTTTTTGCAGTCCTGAGGATCAAACCCAGGTACAAGTGCAGGACCATTTAGCCACATCACCAGGCCTATGATTATTGTTAAAGAAAAGCAATGTTTCCTTATATAGAGATCCCAAACATGTATCAGAATTTATGCACCTGGCCCTACTGGCCCTATCTTCAAGCACATATACAAGGTTGCCTTGGACACATTCATTGTTTAATGGCCTGCTACAATTCCCAGTTGAACATATTTTTAACTCATGCTAAGCATATGCTCTATCACTGAGCTACAACTTAAGGTTCTGTCTGTAATTTTTATCCTCATGAGACAGTCTGGTCAGCACTAGCTGTTCTTCCTCTTACCCATTCTTTGGTTTATCTCCAGTCCTACTGCTTGCTAAGCAAATCTTCCCTGCCCCTTCAGCCATCAGGCTTTCCCCATCCTTTCAAACAATTCTGGGTTGCTCAGGGAATCCTTACTCTAAAGCCATCTGCTTCATTCTTTATCTGATGAGGCTTATAGACTCCCTCATCAACTAGATTACATCTTCATTGAAGACATGAAGCATGCCATATCATCCACAAAAATCTTTTCTTTTTTAAAAACAAGTGCCTTTCACTGTGTTGGAGGTGTAGCTCAGTGATAAGAGTATTTGCTTAGTATGCATAAGGCCCTAGGGTTAGATCTTCAGCACCACATTAAAAAAACAAAAAACAAACCAAACAACAACAAAACACCAAAACCACACCAAAACCAAACCCCCCATAACAGAAAACTTGCAAATAGATGTTATAGAGTGGACAAGTAAGAAATTAAATTATTAAGACAATAAAAATCTCTTAAAATGGGCCCATGTTGAAGCCAGGTGCCATGGTGGCGCATGCCTGTAATCCCAGCAACTCAGGAGGTGGAGGCAGGAGGGTCACAAGTTTGAGGCCTGAGGTAATCTGAATAAGGTAGTGAGAACTTGTCTCAAAAATACAACAAAAGTAAAAATTGGGCTGGATGTGTAGCTCAGTGGTATAGTGCTTGCAAAGCATGTGTGAGGCTCTGGGTTCAATTCCCTAGAACTGGAAAAAAATAAAAGTTCAATTTTTAAATCTGAAAATATAGAGGATGCACAAGCATGTGACCAAAATTCATAAAATGAATGGATTGGACATGGGCTTGCTTAATGTTTTTGAAGATTAGAGCCATAGATATACCTACGACATCTGGAAGAGGTAGTATGGGGATAAATGGAAAGAAACCCTGACCAGAATTAATCAGGGAGAGAGGGAGAAAGAAGGAGAGGGAGGCAGGGAGAAGGAGGGAGGAAGAGAAAGAGAGAGAGAGAAGGAGAGGGAGACACACAGAGACAGAGAGAGAGAGATTGATTATACTATGAATATCAGTGAATCCCTCATGATTTAACTGACTATTTTCCTTAAGTATTAAAACGGATGAGGTATAGAAAGTAAGGCTAATGCTCCACCATTATATAGTCCCCAAATAACATGCTATTTTAGCTTAGTCAGCTCATGGATTCATGACTCTCAAACTTGATAGGACTCGGCAGATCACCTGTTTCAAAGCCTGCTTTTGAAAGATGAAGAAATGGACAACTACAGAATCTGAATGCACCACAGGTCAGAGTGACCAAGCACATGAGGGAGAAGCTTTCTGACCTAGGTCAGGCTTGTTCTATTCTCTCAGGTGGCTGGTTCTTATAAGGGGAAGCTCACCAGCCTCCTGTGACTCAACAATCCTCCTCCAGCAACACTTTGCCACTTATCTAGTTCTAGTCTTTACTTAGTTCTAGTTTGCCCCAAAGAGTTTTTAAAAAGGCATTTAGTCTTCTTATGAATAAAATGGAGATTTGAATATTTTTATTGTTTTTTGTTTGTTTTGCAGTATTAGGGGTTGAACTCAGGTCATTAAATATGCCAGGCAAGTGATCTACAACTAAGCTGCACCTCAAGCCCCTTTTTATTTTTTATTTTGAGATAGGATCTCCCCAAGTTGCATAGGCCACCTCTGGCCTTGAATGTGCCATCCTCTTGCCTTAGCCTTCCTAGTTGCTGGGTTTACAGGCATGCACTATGGCACCCAGTTTGGATATTGGTTGTGCTATCAGTGTATTTTTACTTTCTCTAAGTAAACAGTCTGCAGCTGTAACCCTGCGGCATCGGATCCCATCAGATCTCGGAAGCTAAGTAGGGTGGGGCCTGGTTAGTACCTGGATGGGAGACCGCCTGGGAACACCAGAAGCTGTAGGCTTGGGAGAAGGACCTGGCAACCCCCTCCCAAAAATCAATCTGCCATTGAAAACCCTATGAACAGCAGAGAAGCACTGACAATTGTGTTTCCCCTGTTGTATAGAGGGTCACTATGAGTTGGATACCGACTCGATGGCACCTAACAACAACAACAACTAAGTAAACATGATATATAAACTTCTGGCTAGGCGTGGTAGCACATACCTATAATCCCAGCAACTCAGAAGATGGAGGCAGGGAGATAGCGAGTCTGAGGCCAGAGGCAGCCTGCGTAACTTAGCAGACCTAGTCTCAAGGTACAAAGTGAAAAATGGGCTGGGGTACAAAGTGAAAAATGGGCTATAGCTCAGGGGTAGAGTGCTTACAAAGCATGCAAACAAACAAACAAACAAGAAAGCTTCTGCAACACATGAGACTGCAAAAGTTATTTACCTTGCGTGTCTCTGTAATCTCCAGAGTCCTCCAAGAGATTCTTCAAATAATCTAGAAAAGAAACAAAATTATAGCATTTTATACAATGAAGCACTGAGCCCCTAAAACTTACCTTTCTTATTTAATATTTCAGTTTTGTTGTTAGCCTAACTTGTGTTGACTTCTAAAAATGCAGAAGAACAGAACCCAAGATCAATTTGAAATTAGGACATAGAGCTGCAAAGACCCTAAGAAGTCACCTTAGTCATTTTAAAAAATAGGAATCAGATAACCGAGTAAAAGATCTCACTCAAGTCACACAACCTCTTTTTCCCAGAGCTAAGACTAGAAATCCAGGTCTGCTGATGCCCAGTTCAGCTCATTTACCCCAATACAGATGAAATACCTTAATCTGAAGATCTAGTACAATCTAAGGCATTACTAGACAAAATGTCCAGGAGACAGATTTGTCAACCTAAGCCTCTTACCAATGCCCAGGACACCAAAGGAAAGCCATACATGTGTCTGAATGAGTGGTTTCCAAATGAGGACAAATTTGTCCCTGTGGGACATTTGACAGTGTCTGGAGACACCTTTGATTGTCACAACTAAGGGTAAAGGGGTGCTACTGGTATCTGGTGGTTAGAGGACAGGGATGCTGCTAACCATCCTATAATACAATTTCACAACAAAGAACTATCTGACCCAAAATGTCAATATGGCCGAGGCTGAGAAACCACAGACTATATGAAGATAGTCTGAGAATAAATGTGGTATACAGTGTTTCTTACAGTATGGAGAAAGGTTATATTTAATAAACCTTTGCCTGCAGCCGTAGCCCTGTGGCATCCGATCCCGTCAGATCTCGGAAGCTAAGCAGGGTCAGGCCTGGTTAGTACTTGGATAGGAGACCGCCTGGGAACACCAGATACTGTAGGCTTGGGAGAAGGACCTGGCAACCCTCTCCCAAAAATCAATCTGCCATTGGAAACCCTATGAACAGCAGAGAAGCACTGACAGTAGTGTTTCACCTGTTGTATACAGGGTCGCTATGAGTCGGATACTGACTTGATGGCACCTAACAACAACAACAACATGTTGCCCAGGCTGGCCTCAAATTCACTATGTAGCCCAGACTGGCCTCAAAACAGGAAGGGTTCTCTCCTTAAGGAAGAATCTACCTTAATGATGGGAATAGAGTAAAGTCCCTGGGACCTCCTTTTGCTGATGTGGCATGACTCAAAATGAGAAGGAACACACTGGCTACAACAATGGTTTCAGTGCTGGGGCGGGGGTGGTGCATGCCAGTAATCTCAGGGGCTCAGGAGACAGAGGCAGGAGGATCACAAGTTCGAGACCAGAGGCAGTCTGCGTAACTTAGCGAGACCCTGTCTCAAAAAGTAAAAAGAAAAAAAAAAAAGGGCTGGGGTGTAGCTCAGTGGTCCAGTGCTTGCAAAGGATGCAAGCGCGAGGCCCTGGGTTCAAACCCCAGTACCGCAAACCAAACAAACAAATAAAAACAACAAAACCAACCAAACAAACTACAATGGGTTCAAACATAAAAAGATCGTGTGCCCAGGGTTGGGTGTTTTCCCGTGTTGTACATAGGGTTGCTCTGAGTCAGATCTGACTTGTAGGGATCTAGCAACCACCACCAGCACTCTGCCCAGCAGTTTTTAGGGCATGTTGTTACAGTACATCCTTTTATGAACTTTTACCTTTTCAAGGAAGACAGGACCATGATCCCCTTAACGTTCATTATGAATCAGCCAGTGCCTCAGCTGCAGCATGAGAAGAGTATGACTGATTACCCTCTGAGTCAGGCGGGAGGAACACCAAAACCACTAGCTGCCCAGTGACTGCTATTACCAAGGTGAAACCAGGAAAGGAGACCAGACAGGCATGCCTGCATTGGTCATGGGAATTACTTACCACCTACCACTTAGGACCTAGCTTCCTGCAGCAGCTTTCATGGTGACAATGGAAAAGTCATCTCAGTTTGCCACATTAGACTTGTAGCATCCTAAGACTTTCCTGCATCTTCCAAAAGAAATTAAGCATCATTTGAAGCTTCACTAATAAAAATGCCGCAAATACCAATGAAGTTATTTTTTTGAATCAAAGAAAAATAAAAGAATGTTGCAGAGTGTACTACAAAATGCCCTCTCTGACCACCAGGTGGCATCGTTGATTAGTAAAAGTTAATTAACTCTTGATCATCACCATTACTCAACATTGTTGTTGGTTAAGTGCCCTGGGGCCACCCTAACTACAGCAGAACTAAACATTACCCAACATTGTGCCATGTGCATGAACGTTTTATGTGTGAGCCCAATGTTGTAGTCACTATGCTTCTTTTTGAGTCTTGTCAACATCAGCAAAAGGAGGTCCCAGGGGCTTTCCTCCATTCCTGTCATTAGGATCGACTATACTTTGAGGAGGTGACCCTTCCCAAGTGGTTTCTTGAATGTCTTCCAGCCGGAGGGAGCTCATTTTCCATTACTATATTTGACAGTGCTTCTCTGCTATTTATAGGGTTTTCAATGACTAATTGTTTCAGAAGTGGACTGCCAGGTCCTTCTCCCTACTCTGTCTTAGTCTGGAGGCTCTGCTGACACCTGTCCACCACAGTTGGCCCTGCTGGTATGTGAAATACCTGTGGCATAGCTTTCAGCATCACACCAACATTCAAGTTCCCACAGCATGACAAACTGACAGACACATGGAGGCACCCAATATTTGAGATTGCACATGGTGTGTTTCAGTTAATTTTGTGTCACCTAACATTAGCAACACAAAATTAATTGAACATACCATGTTAAAACCACTAGAGATTTGCAAGTTACCTTTCAACTCATAGATAAGGCCCAGGATGAAAGGATGAGGGTCCAACAAAAAAATCCAAAACCTTTTGTGCATGACATCAAGCTTTGTTGTTGTTGTTGTTAGGTGCTGTCGAGTCGATATCCGACTCATAGCGACCCTCATAGGGTTTTCAATGGCTGTTTCAGGATTGCCTTGGGAGTGGATTGCCAGGCCCTTCTCCCATTTTTGGGGTGCTGGGAATTGAACTCGGGACCCTCAGAGACTGCAGCGCAGCACTCTACCAACTGAGCTAAATCCCAGCCCTGACATCAAGCTAGAGATAGAAAATTCCACACCATGAAATTTTGTATCATACACATAGTTGGGGCTAGCATTTAGCTCAGTTGGTAAAGTGCTGCTCCACACTCTCTGAGGACCAGAGTTCGATCCCCAGCACTGCAACCATGGAAGAATGACATGGCAATCCACTCCTGAGGCAATCCTGAAACAATCAGCCATTGAAAACCCTATGAGGGTTGCTGTGAGTCTGATTTGACAGCACCTAACAACAACAATAAGTTACCTATACTAGGGCTTCCTTATCACTCCTTGATTATCTAATCAATCAACAACCAATTTGAAATAGAAACTACTCAGAAGCACTATAGTTAACCTTTACTAAATGTTAGTCATGGGTGGGAATGTGGGACTTTCTGCATCCAACACCCAGATTCCTAGACTGTGTGCTGAGAACTGTTGGTGGTAGGACACAGAGGAAATGAGCATATGGGAGGGGTAACATTCCAGAGACAAGTGTTTTAAATTTGAGGACATGTTTTGCTTTGTATTACTTAGGTTTCTTCTTTTCTCCATAAATATGTACTAAGCTCAGCTATACATATAGAATTATGAGATCCTGAGAAAAAATTATATATTTAGGCAATAAGCCTGTTTTAAAAAGTTTCAAATTTGGAAAGGAGCAACTTAAAACTCTCCTGATTTGTGAAACAAAGTTCAGATCATTTGAAATACCAAAACAAAGATCTAAGTGTCAGGTTACAAGTCTGACATCTTCAAGGCAGCTTGGTGAAGTACTCAAGGGCCCTTGCTAGACAATCAGACAAGTGAAATTCTTACTCTCCTGGTCCAGTCATGTCTAGCCAAGATAGAGCCCCGTAACATTTGTTTTTTAATGCATTTTAATTTATCTTTATCTTCTTTCATTCATTCATTCATTTTTGTAGTGCTGAGGATCAAACCCACGGCCTCACATGTGGTAGGCAAGTACTCTACCACTGAGGACTCCCAGTACCCATCGCATTTTCGTATGTCAGTACCCTCATACATTAAAAGAATTAGCCTGGCCTGGTACAGTGACGTATGCCAATAATCCCAGCTACTCATGAGGCTGAGGCAAGTGGATTGCAAGTTTGAGGCTAGCCTCGGCAAAATATGGAGACTTTCTAGTTAAAAAACAAAACAGAGCAAACAAAAACATTAGGTTGGACCAGGGTGGAAAACTGTTGATTCTCATTCTAAAACATCATGGAACATATTTTAATTCTAAAATGCATTATGAGAAATTTGGAAAGTTAATAATGGAGAAAACTTAAACCATGAATAATAAATATCTCTCTAAAATAATGAGTGGGGCTGGGATTTAGCTCAGTTGGTAGAGCGCCCCTCTGCAGTCTCTGAGGTCCCAAGTTCGGGATTCCCAGCACCACAAAATGGAAGAAGGGCGTGGCAACCCACTCCGAGGCAATCCCGAAACAATCAGCCATTGAAAATCCTGTAAGGGTCGCTATGAGTAAGACATGACTCAACACGGCACCTAACAACAACAAAATAATGAGTACAACTATTTTTAAGGATGAGGTCTTACTATGTAGTCTAGGTTGGCCTCAAACTCTCAATGCTCCTGCCTTACCCTCTGGAGTGCTGGGATAACAAATTTTAAAGTATTTCCTTCCATTTTTACAAATGCTTGATTTGACTTAGTAATATGTAGGATTTTCTACTACTCCATTTTATTTCATGATGATAATACCTTATATCTGTTGTCTGGGCATAATTATAATTAGCATCTTCATTCACTCTTTTGAGAGTCTCATTCCATAGCCAAGGATGGTGGAGCCCCTCACCAGGGCACAAAATATGGCCTCAGACACCCTGGTATAGAGCGTAATTATACAAGGAAACTCTAAACTAACCTAGACTTTGATAACCCTGGTCCTGAGGTTGCATCCCCAACAGACTCATGAGCCAAACTTGACCACAGGCTCATCCTGTGATAGAGTTCTGGAGCATATGTCATAAGGGATAGTCTCCCCTGGGTCCCTTTTTAGCAGGACAGACTGAGTAGGCATATCCAGAATGGCCTTAGATGGGTCAAACCCACAGGAAATCTTTCAATGAAAGTAAACATCCATTATTTTGGCTTGGCTAAGATTGCTTTTCTTAGAGGATATATTTTCCAATCACTGAGGCTGCCAGTTGATAAGTGAGAACTGTAAGTGTACAGAAATGGCCTTGGCACGGTTAACTCATACTTAAGGAAGCTCTTATGTACAGCTGTCCCCATAACCCTGACTATCAAGAAAAGAGCAAATTTAGGTCTAGGGAGACAAGTTTATTTGGCTATCCAAAGCCAATTGAAGAAAAAAGCAAAATCTAAGCACCAAAGTGAGCCCAAGTATAACTGAATTTCAGTGTTTTCTCCAACTAGAATAGTTGCTGATGTGAGCCCACGATTCTAACAAAAACTGTGAGAGCAACTCTAGCAACAAATTCTGCTCACTAGATCTTTGCCAAGACGAGTCCTGGCAACAGAGACATTTGGCTACTTGCAGAGAATCTGGGTCAAATATGCACTCAGAATTGGAGAAAGAATGGCTTTGCAGTAACCTCTATGAGTAGAATCTCGGGTATGGGCCACCTTTGATGGGGAAAACGAAACAACCAAACAGTACAAACAAGCTCTATTTTTGTTAACGTCTAAGTGAAATACAGAATTCCCTTCCACCATGAATGTAGGGAGCAAACCCCGAAAGTATCAACAATTCTGGTGACATTACCCTCATGGAAATCACTGATATTTTTATAGCACATTATGTTTGGGGAAAACAACTCAAACTGCTATTTACTCTTAATGTTATCTCAAAATCATAGAAATTATTAGATCTGTCACCAGATCTTATTTAATGCAGTTAAAAAGAATCACTTGTATTACCATGTCATATTTTAAGGTATTCTACGGCTGGCTGGGGGTAAGCTCAGTAGTACAGTGAGTGCTTAGCATGTGCAAGGCCCTGGGTTTGATCCCCAGAAACCCCCCCCAAAATTTTAATAACTAAACTTCAGCCTAAGTATTTTTTCCTTTAATCACATGTATTTTATTCTATAATTAGAAAAAAAAGTTATTCTGAGTACGAGTCCATAGGCTGTGTCACATTGTCAGAGGGATCAAGGTACAAAACAGGTTCATAACTGCAGTTCTATGGAGAAAGATTATATTAAAAAGCTCTAGGGCAGCCATGCACAGTGGTACATGACTATAATCCCAGTACTTTAGAAGCTGAGGCAGGAGGATTGTGAATCTGAGGATATGCTGGGCTATGTAATGAGTTCCAGGCCAGACTGGGCTACACGGCAAGATCAGGTTCCCCCAAAATAAATAAACATAAATAATTGTGTGTGTGTATATATGTGTGGTTCTAAGGGGCTGAACCCAGGACTTTGCACATACTTTCTAAGTGCTGTATCACTGGGGTGCACCCTAGTCCCTTTTATTATTTTTTATCTTGAGATAGGGTCTTGCTAAACTATGCTGGGTGCCTATGGCTTTGAACTTGCAATCCTTCTGGCTCCTTCTTCCGAGTCGCTGCGATTATAGGCATGCACCACTGCACCTGCCCAATAATTTAAAAATTTAAAAGCTCTAGGGCAAAGGAACAAGTAGATAAAATGTGCCTACTTCTTATGTCCTAAAGTTACTCCACAGGGCTGGGGTTTAGGTCAGTCGGTAGAGTGCTTGCTTTGCATGGTCTGAGGTCCTAGGTTTGATCCCTAGCACCACAAAAATGGGAGAAGGACCTGGCATCCCAGTTCTGAAGTAATCAGCTATTGAAAAGCCTATAAATAGCAGAGAAGCACTGACATAGTGCCAGGCATGGCACAGTGTCAGGGAGTGTTTTGTTCTGTTGTACATTGGGTTGCTATGAGTTGGAACCAACTCCATGGCACCTAACAACAACAAAGTCACTCCACAGTATTAAAATATTTCACAGATATAATTTATTTAATAGCATATCTCAAAGTATCTTGCTCAAAACTACATTAAAAATGAATTGCAACAGAACAAGAGCTAAGCTAATGAACAACTCTGAATAATATCATTCTCCTGTTTCACATGGATGCAATTGTTTTACATCAGGGCATTTGGGTTCATCAGAGACCAAATTTGGCTGGAGTCCAGGACAGCTCTACTTTTTACAAAGTTCTGCTCTAAAGAATGTGTTAGAATGACTTTTGATGCACACAATTAGGCCTGGGCTTTAAAATAAATAATTGCTAAATAGAAGTTTTACTTTTTAGTAAGGATTTTTAAAAATAGTAACATAGTAATTTAATTTTTTGAATCTGCTTATTAGCCTGCATGTCATGGTTCAAATGTATAGCTTCAGAATACTTATCACAGATGTTTTTAATATCCTACTTTCTGCCAACATGGAAAATCCTGGATTTCTAAAATCTAGAGGGAGTTAATGCCATCTCAGATGAAAGGCAGAGCCTACAGAGGAAAGTAATATAATATATCGTTAAAGCAACTTTTAATATAAATATTTTGAACAAGATCAAAGAAACTATCTGATCCACACTTAAATCAAAGTTCAAAAGACTGTTTTTCCCCAGTAAATATAGACACAGAAAAGATTTTTCAGAAGAATTTAAAAATTATATTTCTCATTATATTTTCTCCACTCTGATCCTCAATGATTCAACTTGTTTCAATACCAATGTAGTAACTTTGCACAAATGAAAGGCTCTTACTGAGAAAAAAAAGTATGCAACATATAACATAGGTAACACACACACACACAAAAAAAAAAACCCTAAAAGGATCTATGATAATCATCTCCAGATGGCAGAGGATAAAAAGGGATTTTGCTTTTTTATATTACTTACATATTTTTATATTCATAAAAGATTCCTGCAAAGAAACATGGTGACCCTTTCAAAAATAATAAACAAGTAGTAAGATCAATAAAAGTTTTAGAAATTGAGAGAGAAGGAGCTCAGCGGGAGACTAAGAACTGGGTGCAGCCTCAAAGAGGTTTGTAAGGCCCATGGATCAGGGGCCACTGGAGTGCTATCTTCCAAGAGACAGGTATCCAGCTTAGGACTGGTGCATATTAATAGTTATTGAGTGATAAATGAAAAGGAGAATATGACTTTGAAGGACATGTTTCAGGAGAAAGAAATCTACCACAGCTACAATTCTGGGAACTCCAGTATAAGATAGTGGATTAGAGGCAGCCTCCATGTGATTCAGTCACACAAAGGACTCAGGGTAAGAAAGAACAGACTCTATTCCAAAGACAAAGACTGGTGAGCACAGAAATTACAATAGGACTGTCTTTGAGTGCAGACAATGGTGGGGAAAGTGCAACTAGAGCCAGCCAGTGGAGGGGCACCAGAGACAACTCCACATGCCAAGCTCACAGTCTTTGGAGCTGTAGCATCCACTCCAGGGATCTGGTGAGACAGAGGCTCTTTTCCTAAGTGGGGTGTTAACATTGGAGAAGAGATCTATTTTGCCATGATCCTTATCTTGGAGGGCTACAACAGGGCACCATCTTGAAAGAGAACCTAATGTATGACACTGAGCTACTTCGGGGCCTGGAAACAAGGAATAATCATGGGTCAGCTACCCTGTAGGCAACCTGCCACAACCCCAGGATGGGACACAAATACATCAGGCAGCTACCAAGAGGGGGAAGATGTGACCCTGACAAGCTGAGAAATTAAGGGAACAAGAGCTCAGGCAAGGAGGATAGCAGCCCCACCCCCTGGGGAGAGAGGAAGACCCGTCTCCTGAAAGGGGAACTGCGGAGACTGGCAACCCTGAGTTGAGGTCAGATAAGACTCCTACTTTTGCAGACCACCACCTCCACCTAACAGACTCCAGTGTCAGAGGACACATAAAGAAGTCATTCCAATCATTTTTTTTTTTTTTTTTCTGTGCTGGGAAATGAGCCCAGGGACTTGCACTGGGTGAGTACTCTAACACTGTCTTGCGTTCCCAGCCCTTCTCTTATTTTTGTCTTGAGACAGCCTTGCAGAGTGAGGCAGACTGCCTCTGGCTTGCGGCTAACAATACTCTTGCCTAACATTCCCAAGATTCTGGCTCTCTCTCACACTCGCACTCTCTCTCTCTCTCTCTCTCTCTCTCTCCCTAATTTTCCACATTTTCATTTTTACAATGTAATTGTTATCCTCTTTTTTTCTTTTCTATTTTATCTGTTGCCACCTGTGTATCTCTTTTTCCATTACTATTATTGTGTTATATTATTTTTTCAGAAAATAAATCTCTTAAGCTTTTTACTTTTTATTCCTCTTCTTATGTTTATCTAAATTTGTTTATACATTGTTTTCTTTTTTGCAACCTGTTTCTTTTATTAAATCTTTTGCTCTTTTCTCTCCCTCTTATTCTTTTCTTTTCTTCTTGTTTTTTCTTTATTTTACTTTACCCTTGCTACTTCTCTTTTTCACCCCTTTCTCCGCCCTCTTTATTTCAGGCAACTGCCATTTCTACTTTCAACCTGAATAATTTGTAATTTCATACCTTGTTGTTGTTGTTAGGTGCCATCCAGCCAGTATCTGACTCATAGCGACCCTCATAGGGTTTTCAATGGCTGTTTCGGGATTGCCTTGAGAGTGGATTGCCAGGTCCTTCTCCCATTTTTGCGGTGCTGGGATTTGAACTCGGGATCTCAGAGACCGTAGTGCAGCGCTCTACCAACTGAGCTAAATCCCAGCCCCAATTTCATACCTTACTCCATGTTATTGTTGCCTTGAGTTGTCCATGGGCATTGATGGTGTAGTGGTTGGCTTTAATTGATTTAAAGTGTATTTCTATATCTGCTTTGCTTGAGTACTATATCTGTTACAGTGGTTTGTCTTCTCCTCTTGACGTGGTACTGGAGACTGAGCTCCCAGAAGAAAGCTGCTCTCTATGAAGATCCCCAAATAAAACAGGAAGAGATATCCATCTCAACAGATGGACAAATCACAAAACAGAATCATAAGAAACATAAGAGAGCAAGGCAACATGTCTCCTTCAAAAGAACATAATTCTTTTACACTGTACCCAAAGATACTGTTATGACGGAAATGTCAGATAAAGAATTCAAAAGCCAAGCTGAGTATGGAGGCTCATGCCTATAATCCCAGCAACTGGGCAGACAGAGGCAGGGGGATCACAAGTTACACAGTCTGTGTAACTTAGCAAGATCATATCTGAAGATAAAAAATAAAAAGTCGGTTGGAGATACAGCTCAGTGATAGAGCAATTGGAAAGCATGTATGAGGCCCTGGGTTCAACCCCAAAATATAACACACACAGACACACACACACACACACACACACACACACACACGCAGAAATTCAAAAGCCTACTGGTAAAAATGATCAATGACCTATAATAGGATACAAACAAGCCAATGAATGAACTAAGGAAATTAGTTCAGGATCTAGATAGGAAAATCATCAATGCAGAAGACAAAGCCAGCCAAATGGATGAGAAACTCAGCAAGGAAATTGAAATTTTGAAACAAACAAACAAAAAGAAATGTTGGAAATGAAGAACTCATTAAGTTAAATAAAAAACACAGTGGAAAGCACTATCAGTAGACTAGATCACAAAGAAGAAAGAATATCAGGGACGGTAGACAAGGTTGAAGAAATACTACATTCAGATATTAAGAAAGAAAAACACATAAAGGAGTATGACCACAACCTCCAAGAACTCTGGAACAGGATCAAATGACCAAACATAAGAATTCAGGGATGAGAAGGAGATGTTGAGATAAAAATTAAAGGAAGAGAAAGCCTAGTCCATGAAATATGGCAGAAAAATTTCCAAATCTGGGGAACGAAATGGACATCCAACCACAAGAAGAATTTAGAACTGCAAATTGACATGACCAGAAAAGTATCTCTCCACAAGACATTATAGTTAAAATGCCAAGATGATAGAACAAAGAAACAACATTAAAAACTCCAAAAGAAAAACACCAACTCACAAATGCAAACCCATCAGAATAGCATCATATCTCTAAGCACAAGCCCTAAAACCTAGGAATGCAAGAAATGTTATATTTCTATTCCTGAAAGAAAATAACTGCCAGCTAAGATTATTATATCCAGCAAAATTATCATTTAAAAGTCAATGGAGAAATAAAGACTTTCCAAGACAAGCACACCCTAAAGCAATTCATGATCACCATGCTGCATTGCAGAAGACACTTAAAGGAATCCTTCACACAGGAGGAAGAAAGAGAGTGAAACATGAGAATGCAGGAAAGAATAAATTTCATGAGAGGAAGAGATAAACTAATGAGAACTAGAAAAGAATCAGTCATGTCTAACTCAAAAAAGGAGTAAATCCAAAATATGAATAAGGGAGCTAGAAAAGAACAAATAATATGAATAAAATAAACCCTAGAAAAACCCTAAACACAATTACAAGAATTAGGAAACCTCTCTCAATAATAATCCTAAATAAGCTGGGCGTGGTGGCGCATGCCTGTAATCCCAGCGGCTTGGGAGGCAGAGCCAGGAGGATCGCAAGTTCGAGACCAGAGGAAGTCTGCATAACTTAGTGAGACCCTGTCTCAGAAAGTAAAGGAAAAAAAAAGGGCTAGGGTTACAGCTCAGTGGGCCAGCACTTGCAGAGCATGCAAGCACAAGGCCCTGGGATCAACCCCCAGTACCACACACACACACACACACAAATAATAATAATAATCCTAAATAAAAATGGTCTTTGTTCTTCAACTAGAGGATATATACTAGGTGATTAGACTAAAAAAACAAGACCCAACAATTTGTTGCTTGCAAGAAACACATGTCATTGGCAAGGACACTCACAGACTGAAAATGAAAGGATGGAAACTCATATACCAAGCAAGTGGAAGTCCCCAAATAAGAAGGGGGAGCGATTCTTATATCAGAAAATGTAGACTTAGGCCGGGTGTGGTGGCACATGCCTGTAATCCCAGCAGCTCGGGTGGCGGAGGTGGGAGGATTGCAAGTTCGAGACCAGAGGCAGTCTGCGTAACTTAGCGAGACCCTATCTCAAAAAAAAAGTAAAAAAAATGGGCTGAGGTGCAGCTCAGTGGTCCAGCACTTGCAGAGCATGCAGGTGCGAGGCTCCGGGTTCAACCCCCAGTACCACAAAAAAAAAAAAAAGAAAAAAAAAAGAAAATGTAGACTTCAAATTAAAATTGGAAGAGATAAAGAAGGTTACTACATAATCATAGTCTGAAGATGTACCACTGTGGTATCCAATTCCATCAGATCTTGGAAGCTAAGCAAGGTCGGGCCTGGTTAGTACTTGGATGGGAGACTGCTTAGGAACACCAGGTGCTATAGGCATGGGAGAAGGACCTGGCAACCCACTCCCAAAAAACAACCAACTGTTGAAAACCCTATGAGTAGCAAAGAAGCACTAACAATACTGTTTTGCCTGTTGTACATGGGGTTGCTAAAAGTCAGACACTGATTCAACAGCATCTAACAACAACAACAACAACAACAACAACAACATATTAATAAAGGGAACAATCAGTTGAGAAGATACAACAATTTAAAATATATATGCACAGGACATCATTGCACACAATTTCATAAAACAAAACAAAATAAAACTACTAGACATAAAGGCATAGGTGGATTCAGATACAATAACAGTGAATGACTTCAATATCCCACTCTCATTGATAGATAGAATAACCACACATAAAAATTAACAAAGAAACTTCAGTGGGAAACGCCACAACAAATCAAATGGACTTAATAGACATATACAGAATATTCATCCAAAAGCTATGGAATACATATTCTTCTTGGAAGCCCATGGAACTTTCCCTAAAATAGATCATGCTTTAGGTCATAAGTCAAATATTAACAAACACAGAAAAATTGAAATAGTTTCCTATATCTTATCAGACCATAGTGGAATAAAACGAGAAGTGAATAGCAAGAGAAATTACAGAAACTATACAAATCCATGGATACTTAACAATATACTCTTAAACGATCATTGGGTCTGTGAAGAAAGCAGGGAAGAAATAAAAAAAAGTTGCTGGAATCAAATGAAAATGAAAACATAACCTACAGAACTTTGGGGATACAGCAAAGATGCTTCTAAGAGGGAAGTTTATACATACGAGTGCCTACATTAAGAAATCAGAGAGGACTCAAACAAATAACTTTATGGTGTACCTTAAGGTCTTAGAAAACTAAGAACAAGTAAAACTCAAAATCAGTAGATGGAAAGAAATAATAAAGATGAGAGCACAAATTAATGAGATGGAAACTGAAAGAATAAAAAAATTAATGAAATAAAGAGTTGGTTCTTTGAAAAGTTAGAAGAGATCGACAAACACATAGCCAAACTAACCAAAATAGAGAGAAGATTCAAATCAATAAAATCAGAGATGAAAAAGAGGACATTAACAGATAGCAATGAAATCCAGAGAATCACTAGGGAATACTTTAAAACCTTGTATTCCAAAAAACTGGAAACCTTGGATGAGAAGGATAAATTCCTATACACATACGACCTATCAAAATTAAATTAAAATGATATAAACAACTTAAATGGACATATAATGCACAGCAAGGTTGAAGCAGTAGTAAAGAGTCTTCCAACAAAGAAAAGCCCAGACTGGATGGATTCTCTGCCAAATTCTAAAAGACCTTTAAAGAAGGAAAACATCAATGCTCTTCAAACTATTCCATAAATTAGAAGTGGAAGAAACATGACCAAATTCAGTCTATGAGGCCAGTATTATGCTGATACCAAAAACCGATAAGGATACAACAAAAAAGGAAAACTAGAGCCCAATTGCCTATAGCTGTACTACTGTGGTGTCTGATCCCACTAGATCTCTGAAAGCTAAGCAGGGTTGGGCCTGGTGAGTACTTGGATGGGAGACTGCCTGGGAACACCAGGTGCTTGGGAGAATGACTTGGCAACCCATTCCCAAAAAACAATCTGCCATTGAAAACCCTGTGAATAGCAGAGAAGCACTAACAATAATGTTTCATCTGTTGTACATAGGGTTGCCATGAGATGGACACTGGCTCAACAGCACCTAATAACAACAACAGACCAATTTTCCTGATGAACATAGATGTAAAAATCCTCAATGTAATACTTGCAAATCGATTTCAACCACACATTACACACTTTGCTCAAGTTGTGTTCATTCCAGGGACACAAGGATGCTTCACCATACACAAGACAATAAATGTAATATAGTATATAAATAGATTCAGAAACAGAAACATGATCATCTCAATAAATAACAGAAAAAGCTTCTGACAGAATTCAACATCTTTCATGATAAAAGACCTGAAGAAACTAGGAATAGAAGGAATATAACTCAGTATAACAAAGGCAATATATGAAAAGCTAGGATCATACTAAATGTGGAAAAATGGAAAGCATTTCTTTAAAATTAGGACAAAATTAAGATAAAAATTAGACAAAAAGGTCTACTCTCCACACTGTTATTCAATATACTTATTGAACTTCCAGCCACACCAATAAGGCAAGAAATAGAAATAAAGGGGATCTCAATAAGAAAGGAAAAAGTCAAATTATCCCTGTTTACAGATGATATGATCCTATACTTCTTCTTCTTGTTGGGTTCCATGGAATCTGGTTCAACTCATAGTAACTCTATGTACAAAAGAACGGAACACTAACTGACACTGTGCCATGCCCACACTATTGTCAGTGCTTCTCTGCTATTCATAGGTATTTGGATGATTGATTTGGGAGTGGGTTACTGGTCCTTCTCCAAAGCCTATAGTACATAGTATTCCCAGGTGGATTCCCACCCAGATACTAACAGGCCTGACCCTGCTTAGCTCTGAGATCTAATGAGATCGGATGCCAGACTGGTGTGGCTGAAGGCATCCTATACTTAAAAGACCACAAAGATTCTACCAGAAAACTTTTAGAGCAAATAAACCCTTTCAGCAAAATAGCAGAATATAAAGATAACATAGAAAAATCAGTAGCTTTTTTATAAACCAATAATGACCAGGCTGAGGAAGAAATCAGGAAAAGAATCCTACTCATAATAGCTTCAAAAAGAATAAAATATCTAGGAATATACCTAACCAAGGAGGTGAGAGACTTCTACAATGAAAACTTTAAAACACTAAAGAAATTAAAGAAGACACTAGAAGATGAGAGATCTAATGGATAGCAGAAGTTAAGACTGTGAAAATGGCTATATTACCAAAAAATCTACAGATTCAGTGCAATCTCCATCAAAATCCCAATGGCATTCTTCACAGAAATAGAAAAGAAATAATGCTAAAATTCAGAAAGAAATACAAAAGATCCTGAATCGCTAAAGTGATCCTGAGCAGAAAAAGCAATGCAGGGAATATAACAATACCTGATTTCAAATTATACTACAGAGCAATAGTAACAAAAAGTGCATAGTATTGTCACAAAAACAGACATATAGATCAATGGAAATGTATAGAAGACCATACACCTACAACCACCTGATGTTCGAGGACAGGTGCCAAAAGTATAAGTTTCAGAAAAGATTGCCCCTTTAACAAATGGTGCTGGGAGAACTGGATAGTCTTATGTAGAAGACTGACATTAGATCTTTCTCTCTCTCTCTCACTGTGTACAAAAATGAGTTAAAAATGGATCACAGACCATAATGTAAGATTTGAAATTGCTAGAGGAAAACATAGGGAAAACACTTTAAGACATAGGCTTAGGCAAGACTTTCTGAACAGGAGCTCCATGGCACAGGAAACAACAGCAAAAATTGACAAATAGGACGGCATGAAGTTAAAAAGCTTCTACACAGCAATAGCAACAAATAGAGTGCTGATACAGCCTACAGAATGGGAGAAAATTGCTGCAAGCTATACATTTGACAGTGGATTAATATCTAGAATACATAAAGAGCTTAAAAAATTAAATACCAGAAAAGCAATTTATCCAATCAAAAAATGAATGAATTGAACAACCAGTTCTCAAAAGAAATATAAATTATATATATAATATATATTGTTGTTGTTGTCAGGTGCTGGTGAGTCAGTATCTGACTCATAGCGACCCTCATAGGGTTTTCAAGGGCAGACTGTTTCAGGATTGCCTTGGGAGTGGATTGCCAGGTCCTTCTCCCATTTTTGCGGTGCTGGGAATTGAACTTGGGACCTCAGAGACTGCAGCGCAGTGCTCTACCAACTGAGCTAAATCCCAGCCCCATAATATATATATATATATAAATGTTCAACATCTTTAGCCATCAGGGAACTGCAAATCAAAACTACATTAGGATACTATCTCATCCCAGTCAGAGTGGTTAGCATTAACAAAAAAAACAGCAACAAATACTGGCGAGGATGCGGATAGAAAAGAATCCCTGTATACTGCTGGTGGGAATGTAGGTTGGTGCAGTCACTATGGAAATCAGTATGGAGGTTGCTCAAAAAACGAATAGAATTACCATATAATCCAGCTACATCACTTTTGGCAGAGGAATATAAGTCAACATACCACAGAGATACCCGCTCACTCATGTTTATTGTGGCGCTATTCACAATAGTCAAGATATGGAATCAACCTAGGTGTCCAGATGAACGGATAAGGAAAATATGATACACACACACACACACACACACACACACACACACACACACACACACACACAGAGGAATATTTAGCCATAAAGGTTAAATATGGCATTTGCTGGAAAATGGATGAAACTAGAGGTCATCATTTTAAGTGAAACAAGCCAGACTCAGAAGGACAAACATCGCATGTTTCTCTCTTATGTGGATATTAGATTTCAATATATATTGAATATTTTATTATACAGGTCATGAAAGTAGAAGAGGGACACTGTAGGGAGAGAAAAGGACTAAAGAGAAGGGGAGAGGCAATTAGAAAGGGTAATAGGGGAAAGGAGAAATATCATGTGTGCTGAAAGGCAAAATCCGGATATTTATATATATGATACACACACATGCACACAGACACACACATAAACAAGACATGCAAGCAGAAGGGGAACCATTGGTGGGGAGGATGGGGCACAGAAGGTAGTGAGGGGGTGAACATGAACAATGTACAAAAATGAGCATTATGTAAATGTCATGATGAAATGCATTAAGTTGTACACTAACTAAAAGCTATTAATTAAAAAACAAGAAAAATAGAAACCTACCACAGCTAGAGTTACAAACTGTGGTCTCCATACTGTGGATTAGTACATTTTTCCTCCTTCCCATCCTTCCTCCCTCCCTCCCATCCTTTCCTTCCCCTCCCCCCACCTCCCTTTTTCAGAAAAGTTCTCACTATGTAGCCCAGGCTGGCCTGGAATTCACAGCAATCCTCCTGCCTCGGCCTTCTGCTACATGGCAACATGGTTCAGATGTGGCATGACCAGTATAGAAGATATTGCGGCGGTGTGGCATGGGTTTGGAAAGACCTGACCTCCATCAAAACAGGGGGATGGAAAGAACAGGAACCAGAGGTACAGAAAAACTTCCTCCACCAGGGAGGAAAGACTTGGGAAGGGAAGGATTTGATCCTTTGTGCCGGGTGACTGGAATAATAGTTTCTCTCTTAAATTTTATTTAGTGATCCATCCATCCAGCAAGGTGCTATTGCATGAGGATTCTCAACCTCATAAAAAAAATGCAAATTTCGTTTCCCTAAGCCTTTTAATTGATTCATTCCCTGAGATGTGGCAGGATCTATGTCAGATGGTGGGAAGGGATAATAAAGACAATTTTCATCTTGAATAGATGAGAAAGAAGGAAATAGGCAATGGTAATAAATTAATAAGGGCAGCCGAAATAGCTCAGTTGGGAGAGCGTTAGACTGAAGATCTAAAGGTCCCTGGTTCGATCCCGGGTTTCGGCAATGGTTTATGGGCTGGGATTTAGCTCAGTGAGTAGAGCACTGCGCTGCAGTCTCTAAGGTCCCAAGTTCAATTCCCAGCACCACAAAAATGGGAGAAGGGCCTGGCAATCCACTCCCAAGGCAATCCCGAAACAGCCATTGAAAACCCTATGAGGGTTGCTATGAGTTGGATACCGACTCGACGGTACCTCGACTCGACGGCACCTAACAACAATAAATTAATGCTGTTTCAACAGCAGTGTCAATGTGCTTTCATGATTTCTACCTCTCTCAGCTTCAAATAGGATCTGAGTTCCAAATAGACTTATAGACTTGGCTTAATGCATTGGCTCCAAGTAGCCATACAAAAATAAAATTGACAAGCTTTCAGGCTTACGTAAATCACTTCCTTTATTTTTCCGTAAACATTTTATTATACAACAGTATGTATTCTCCTAGATCCTATTTTGAGTTGATCTTAGAGAAGCACTACCAAGGCCGAGGGCTCTCATACCCACCTATAATCCCAGAAACTTGGGAGGCTGAGGCAGGTGGATCACAGGTTTGAGGACAGAGTCAGCCTGTGCAACTTAGTGAGACCCTGTCTTAAAACAAAAAATAAAAAAGGGACTGAGGGGTGCAGCTCAGTGGTGGAGTGCTTGCCTAACACATGCAAAGCCCTGGGTTTAACCTGTAGTGCTGAAAATCAAACAATCAACCAAAAACAAATAAACAAAAAATATACACCAAGAATCTGGCTAGTTAGTTGGTAAGGGAGCTGGGAATACAACCTGTGGACTTGAGCATGCTAGCTATACCATTGAGCTATACCCTCAGCATCCTCTATCAAGAATTTTTTTTTTTTTTCCAGTACTGGACGTTGAACCTAGGGCCTGGAGTTTGTATGCTTTGCAAATGCTATATACCCACTGAGCTGCACCCTCAGCCCATTTTTTCACTTTTTTGAGACAGGGTCCTGCTAAATTATGTGGACTGCCTCAGGTCTCGAACTTGTGATCCTCCTGCCTCCTCCTCCCGAGCTGCTGGGATTACATATGTGTTCTACCACACCTGGCAATTCTGTTTTTTACTGCAATGAGGAAAGACTAGCACCAGTAGAATATTATACAGAAACTGAATTGTCCAGAAAAAAAAAATCTACTGTAAAACAATAGGACGGTTTTCTGAATAGTAGTAAGGACCAATGTACCCAGGGATTTCCACTTACCTTTCTCTAAATTAATCCAAAAGAAAATATCTAGTCTTATCACTCCTTCACCTATGCGTTAGTCAATGTTCCCCTCCCAAGAAACCAAAGCAGATACACATCTATTACACTGAGTCAGACAGGAATCCTTCCCCTGCTCTGCCTAAAACTCACAATAAATCAACATCAGGAGTTGCTTCAAATAAAGGCTTAATCTTCCTTTCTGCTCCTGTGTATTTTGTACATTTGGAATTACTTCAAATTCCAAAATGGAAATAAAAGTACTTACCTCACAAAGTTGTTGGGAACATTAAATCATTTGAACTCATTTATCTAAAGATGGGGACCCAGTTAATTAACATATTTAAGACTTAAAAACACAACTTCTAAAAATGTAAGTGACTTCTAATTTAAGTGCATAGAAAGGCATACTTTGGTATCAGCAGTAGAAATAATGTTACAAGTTAGGGAGCAATCAAGACATCATAAAAATGATTACTACAAAATTAGAATTTTAAGTAAAAATGTAAAATACCTGGGTATTCACCCTCATATGCCTGAAAATCATAGAACCATACATGCCTCAATTAATAGTATTTGTGTAGCCTTGGGCAAGACACTTCACCTTTCCAGAGGTGCTTTTTTTTTTTTTTTTGGTGGTACTGGGGGTTGAACCCATGGAGGTGCTCTTCTTTTTATGGGAAGTTATTGTCTTCATATATATATCTGAAATTCTCTATCTCAATATTCTTGCCTGGGCTCAAAACTTTGGTTAGGGGCTAGAGATGTAGCTCAGTGGTAGAGCATTTGCCTCATATGCTCATGGCCCTGGTTTGATCCCTGGCAGAGAGAAGGAGGGACAGAGAGAGAGACAGAGAGAAAGAGAGAGAGAGAGAGAGAGAGAGAGAGAGAGAGAGAGAGAGAAGGGAGGGAGGGAAGGAAAGGAAAGGAAGGGAGGGAAGAAAAACAAGACAAAAACCTTTTGGCTAATGAGGTATTTGAAAACCTAATTTGAAAACCAACCAAAATGATTTCCTGGACAAATTCACCGTATCTAAAACTGATCTAGTTAGTTATTTGTGGGGTGGGGGGTGGGAGGGTGAGGTGGGGACCACAATAAATTATAGGTATAGGATATATTCCCTGACCTCAGGGAGTTTCTAATCAAATTAAGAAATCAATATTTCAAATTATGTAAGTATTAGCAAATTCACCAAGTGCAGTGGGAATATTTGTTAAGTCACAAGGAACTAATACTAAGAATAGCAGGAATAAGAGAAATCAGAGATGGCCTCAAAGAGATTGGAGAACTTTAGGTCAGATTTGGAGGATGGGAAGACTTTGGATCAATGCAAGTAAAAGCACAGTACAAAGAATACAGTCTATATATTATTTTTAAAATTTTAGTCCTGACTTTGAACAAGTCATTCATCATCTTTGCCCTTCAAGGAATCCACAGTTACCTTATTTCAGGGTTTTGTGCATCACTTAAATAATGGATAAGATTTTCTACTTTAAGAAATAAGGGAAACTTGTTTAAGATTAAACAAGCAGCAGACAAAAAGTAAAAATAACTCCAACCTCACATGACGGTATTATAAAACAAATGAAATGTTTTCTTTAAAATAATTTTTAAAACTTGCTTTTGCCATTTCACCTTTTTTCCACCCTAAACAAACTCAGCATGTACCCTAAATTAAACATAGGTAGCTTTTTCCTACATAGGATCAGCTATATTGTGGAAAGAAACATTTTTCCATTAAATTTTCAGAATCTGATCTTTCTCACATTTGAAACCCCAGTTGTCCTTTGCCACTAAAAACAGTATTCATTCAACAGCTGTGGAAACAGCTTACACTATTCAATAGCTGCCTTATTATAGAGCATTGGATTTATCTAGCAAAAACACAACATGTGTATCAGTACTTCCTTTTGTCTTGGGTACTCTAAATCTCAGCCAAAAGCAGAGGAAAGAAAGTACAGATGGGCAGGATATCCTCAAATTATTTGGTTTGCTTTATGTCATTCCAGAGATAAATCTAGTGTCTGATTCACAGTTAGAAATTCGAATTAAGTACTCGGCACACAGTGCACCAGGTTAGTCCTGGGGCTGAAAAGCAAAGCTTCCCAATCCACCCAGTCTGTCAGTAGGCAAGCTGGGAAAACCTGAAGCGTCTGTATGGAAGGAAATGGGGAAATCACGCTTTTCCAGGATTCACATCTATTCACTCTTGGTTTAAGAGAGACTAAAGAGAAAGTATGCATATCATTTCTTGAGGACACTAATCTGATCCAAGTACCTCAAAATCTATTTACATAAAAGTACACAAATTGTAGTGCTATGCTGTGATTTCATGTTCTTGTTCATGTTGATATACTGTTTAATACAATTATATATGTATATTAAGGTACTGTGCACTGAATATATTTCAGCAAATATTCCAGAGAACTTAGTAGTTTGTGTTAGATATTATGCCTGATACTGAGACTGTGTATATTAGCTTTTTGGTGATATCAAACTATTTAATCTCTATAAACTAGTTATATATAAAAATGATTTTTTTTTTTAGAGGAGTAGGCAGTACTGGAGGGTTGAACTTGGCCTATACATGCTAGGCAAGTGCTCTACTACTGAGCTGCAACTGCAGCCCCTTTTTTTATTTTGAGTCAGGGTCTTGCTAAATTGTGCAGAATGCCTCTGGCCTCGAACTCTCAATCTTCTTGGCTCAGCCTTCCAACATGCTGGATTATACGCATGAGACATGGTGCCCAGATATGAAAATGATATTCTATTTGCATGGTTATGGTGAGGGTTTAAAGAGCTAGTGAATATAAATCTCTGAGCATGTGTCTTTACCCAAATCATAGCCTTTATGCTTGCTTCCTTCCTTCCTTTTTTTCTTTCTCTTCTTTCCTTCCTTTCTTTCTTTTCTCTTTTTTTCTTTCTCTCTAGCTTTCTTTTCCTCCCCTCCTCCCTCCCTCTTTCTTTCATTCTTTTTTTTCTTTCTCTTTCTTTTTCATTTTTCATGTTAAAAAAATCTATCCCAGAAGTAAACTAGATAGAGAGATCTAAAATTCTGCAGAAGAGATAGACAGATGATGACCACAATGCTAAAATAATAATAAAGATACTGGTACCACTAGCACTACTAACCACGAATATTTATTCAGAACTTATTATGATCAAAGCAATATTCTAAGCACTGCCCATGTAACTTAGCTCATTAATAAATCCTGGGGAAAATAACTAAGGTCATGATAGTGCTATGCAAATATATAGGAGTGAATCTCTAAACCAGGGTGTCCAACCTTTTGGTTTCCCTGGGCCACATTGAGTAAAGAGGAATAATTTGGGTCTACGTGTAAATATTACAATATAGCTACATTGTATATTGCATATACACAATAAGGGAGAGTCACAAAGAAAATAAACACTAAGAAATACATGATGTTAAAAGATTTTGTGGGGACATATTACTTGCTGCCTGGGCTATATGCAGCCCAACGGCCTCTAAACCCTTGAGAAGCTGGTAAAATACTTCCTTGGGATTAATAATATTAGTCAGGTAAAATGATATATGGATGTGGGAGTGGGGTGGTGAAAGATATTCAGAACAAAAGGAATTATGGGATGATCAAGGAACTGAAAACACCAGTTCAGGTGATGTATATGTGAAGTACATAAAGAATCCATCAATCCATGTCCCAGGTAGAGTGGTTAGTATAGTGACAGAAAACAAGAAGCATTCTTAGGAAATGCAGAGCTTCTTAAGGGCAATTAGGATCGGTTGGCTGGTAAGGTGTTGGAGATGCCCACCTGTCAGCAGCAGCCTGTACTGGGGGATCCTCTGAACCGGCTTGAGCAGGTAGTGCTTGAGGGCCAAATTAGCACAGCGAGGGCTCATCTAAAAGGAAAAGGTATCCAAAGTAAACAGTGTTTTCTCAGAAGTGAGGGACCCAGGCTAAGTGCTCAGAAAGCTAAACTCCAAACAGCCAGCAATTCTGGGAAGGGATTCAACAATTCTGGGAAGGGATTCATAAAGATACAAGGACAGGAGTCCTTGTAGGACACAACTGTTATATGGCAAGGGAAACCATGGTCACAGTCACCACCAATCCCATTTCTCCTGTAGGTCTCTGAAACCACTGGCTCCTAGGGAACACTTGTTCACAGCCCTCTCACAGAGCTTGGTGGCCACAGGCTGCACTTCCTACTCAGCAGCTCCCACTTTGCCATATATTCCACATTTTTTTCTCTCTCCTCCCTTTACTGGTAAATGTTGGTGGGGTACAGAGTAATACAGCATTGGCTTTTTCCATTATGCAACTATTACATCACTTTTGGTTACACTTCTATAACTTACAAGATTTATGGAACCTTTTGACTAATATGTAGTAAAACTCATATGTATATTTGAGTTATGTTCCCCTATTTTTCCCATGTACTCATGAAGTTGCATCATTTACACTGAGATTATCCTCTCCCCCTTTATCCCTCTACATGGATTCTACTCCCCATCCCACCTTCTGCAATCTTTGCTTCCCTTTGCTAGTTCACCCCCTCCTTCTTCCTACTCTTTATATTGTCCCTTCTTCACTAAGTTTAACTGTGCATTTTTATATATCAACTTATGTATAGGATTTTTTCCTCCTTTAAGTAAGCTTCAGTTCCCGCATGAGTGAGAACATATGGTACTTCTCTTTTTGAGCTTGGGTTTATTCACTTAAGAAGTTCCATCCATTTTGCTGCAAATGATATTATTTCATTTTTTTTATTGCTGAGTAGTATTCCATTGTGTATATGCACCATTTTTTTTTATCCATTTTTCTGTTGATGGCACCTTGGTTAGTTCCATATTGTTGCTATTGTGAAGAGTGCTTCATGGAATATGGAGATGCAGGTGTCTCTGTGGTATGATAACTCATCTCCCTTTGGGTATATTCCCAGGAGTGGTATAGGTGGGTCATGCCATACATTCCTAAATGTAAACCCTATAGGACCAAGAAGAGAATGTATGGCTCCCAACATAAGGAAACAGAAATAAAGCTACTGGGAATTGGATTCAAACAATAATCAGAGCCTTGTGGCTAATATATTCATAGTAACAACAGGGTGGTGATGGGGAGACTTGCAAAAATCAAAGAGTAGCTTTGCTAAGCATCCCTTCTTTTATGAGCTTGAAGGAGGTAAAAATCTCTTTCAGATGAATGGTTCTACAAAAGACAGCTCCTAAATCAGTGTACATAGGAACACATGGTTGTGGAACTACCTTTTCTTTTTCTTCTTTTGGTAGTGCTGGGGATTAAACCCAGGTCCTTGAGAATGTGAGGAACACTCTCTACCGCTAAGCTACATCGTCAGTCTGGAACCACATTCTGGCTTGACCACAAAGGCATTTGATTCTGCCTTTAAAACTCTTTTCCTTACTATGTAAAATGTATCTCCCTCTACTCCTGAGCCCTGTCCATTTCTCCAACCCAAGAGATTACTGTGAGCTAGCATCAAAATGGCCAAGTGAGCCTGGTACAATGGTGCCCCTCTCTAAACCCTTGGCTTATTTTAATATGTTTTTCTTTGCAAGCCTTATTTTCAATGACTGTAAATTACCATT
This sequence comes from Pedetes capensis, assembly GCA_007922755.1. NCBI lineage: Eukaryota > Metazoa > Chordata > Mammalia > Rodentia > Pedetidae > Pedetes > Pedetes capensis. The sequence continues at coordinate 27,700 of VMDO01011677.1, forward strand.
AAGGCTTAAGAAAGAGAAGAAAAGAACATTCAGCATTTGATGGTAGCAAATACCTCAAATTCTCTAACAACGGCAGCAAAACCTGGATTTTTCTTGCATTGCTCGTCCAGCAAAGCTATATTCTTATCAAATTCTTTGATGTATGTGGAATACATTTTTAAATATGGCCCCTTCTTTACAAAGATATCAGCAATTCTTTGTTGTTCAGTCCTATGGAAAGGAGAAAGATACACAAAAACATAAAGGAGAGTCATTAATGTGTCCAAAGCACATTCAAATTATCAGCTTATCTTCTTTTTTTCTCTTCTTTCAAGACATATTCCCAAGTGCTTTCTCTTTACCATCTCTTCTGCCATCATTACACCTTTCCTGGTCTCCCTGCTTCATTCTTTATTCCTTCTATCCCATTCTTTGGTGCAGCCATAGAGTTGAAAAAACATACATCAGATCCCATGACTTCCAGTGGTCTTCTGTTGCACTTATGATAAAAACAAACTCTGTACCTTGGTGTACAAAGGTGTCAGAGGCTGCTGCCTAGCTTTCTGAAACAGGCCACTTCTCTTCACTTTTCCCACTGCTCTCTAATCACAATGGCCTTCTTTTTATACTTTGAACAGACCAGAGTTCATTCTCATTTTGCAGACTTTTACTAATGGTTCCATGTGCCTGGAAACATGGAACCTTGGCTGGCTTCTCCTTCTCGTTGAATTGTCAGTTTACATGTTGAATCTTCTCACAGGGCCTTCTTTGGCTACCCACTCTTCATTTATTCAGCTAGTACCCTGTAAGTCTCTGCAGATCAGAAGTTGCTTCTGATATTGTGTTGCCAATTACTGGGCCCTTCCCCTGACTAAAATGTCTGCTCCATGAAAGGAAGAGCCTGGGGCTGGGGATATAACCCATTATGATAGAGCATTTACCCCATGCTCAAGCTTCTAGGTTTGACCCCCAGCACTTGTAGGGGCCAGGCAGGGGATGTAAACACTGTCTATCTTGTGCACTATGATAAACTCTCCATATTTACAGTATTGTTGTTGTTAGATGCTGTTGAGCTGGATCCGACTCATAGCAACCCTATACCCAACAGAACAACACTCCCCACAGTGTGCCATGTCTAGCACTATGTTAAGTGCTTCTCTGCTATTCACAGGGTTTTTGGTGGCTGATTGCTTCAGGAGTGGTCTTCCACATCCTTCTCCCAAGCCTACAGCACCCCATATTCCAAGCTGGTCTCCCACCCAAGGACTAAACCAAGCCTGACCCTACTTAGCTTCCAAGATCAGATGGGATCACATGCCAGGGTTGTATGACATAGAGTACTGACTAGAATAGTAAATACATGAAAAAAACCCTGTCAAATGTACAAACAAAACACTTCATCAATTGTTATTAAAAGCCAGTGAAAAACATATTATTTCAGAAAATCAAATATCCAAAGAATTTATCTTGACTCAAAGACTTCTGAGAGAAAAATATTTTAACAGAAAGTATCTTATCCAAAGAGCTGAATAATTTTAAGTCAACAATAATGGAGTTTTTCTCCCTAACTATAGTTTTAGCTGTCCTTTTCATTAACTAAGTCTGTTTTTTAGGAATGCTTAATATTTTAACACAGGACATCAACAGATCTAAACTTGAAGAAACTTTTAATACAAGCAAAAAATATACTTAAAATATCTATATTTAAATCTCTTTATAACACTTGCTTACCTACCAGAGTTCACTTCCACTTTGTAATATGCATAAATATGCAAAAGATATACATAATATACATATCTTTTAGATCCAATTCAGATATTGTTTTGTTGTTGTTGTTGTTGTTGTTTTTTGAGACAGGTTCTTACTATGTAGCCCTGACTGGCCTGGAACTTGATATGTAGCCCAGAATGCCTTCAATTTGTAGTGATCCTCCTGTCTCTGCCTCCCAAGTGCTAAAGTTTAATTTTTAAAAGCAAAAAAATGACAGAATTTGTATAGCAATTTTTGTGATTACACTTTATTTCTACTATGACTTTTAAAAAGTTTTAGTCATTCTTCACTCCTTAATTGCATATTATTTTATACTTAGACTATAACTATTAGTTGCTTAGAAGGAAATTTTGATCAAGAAAGTAGGCAACACTATTCTCTTTGGGGGCAGTGTGCTGGGGATTGAAGCCAGGGCCTCACACATGCTTGGCAAGTGCTCTACCACTAAGTCACACCCCAGCTCACGATTTCATTACTCTAATCATTTTGCTCTCCCCATAGACTTCAACAATAAATTCAGTCCTCATAGGCTAATCTTCCTACATACTTCCATAGATGTTACTAAAGCTTTTGCTTACTTTCTTCACGGCAAGGGAAATAGTTTCCAATACTAACCTTTTGATACTCTTTTCCTGTTCTGACATCTACAGGTTCTATGTCACACATACATAATACAAAACAAACAGTGAATGGCCTCTCTTCAAAATGCAAATAGTTTCATGACCTGAACTTTCTAAAGAGATATATAACAAAAATAGAATAAAATAAAAAATAAAAATTCTTGAATGTGAAGTATCAACTACTCCTCAATCTCACAACTCTTGATTTTTAAAGGTCACTTATAAAGAGTTACTCCTCCAAGTCTGTCAGCTTGTTATGCAGTGGGGGTTTGTGTGTTGCTGTGATGCTGAAAGCTATGCCACTGGTATTTCAGATACCAGCAGGGACACCCATGGTGGACAAGTTTCAGCTGAGCTTCTAGACTAAGACAGACTAGGGAGAAGGACCTGGCAGCCCAGTCCCAAAATAATTGTTACTGTTGTTAGGTGCTGAAGAGTCGGGTCTGACGCTGACTCATAGCAACCCTATGCATAACACACAAAACACTCCCTGACACGATGCCATTCCTAGCGCTACTGTCAGTGCTTTTCTGCTATTCACAGGGTTTTCAATAGAAGATTGTTTCCAGAGTGGGTTGCCAGGTCCTTCTCCCTAGCCTGCAGCACTTGGTATTCACAGGTGGCCTCCCATCCAAGAACTAACCAGGTTGACCCTGCTTAGCTTCCAAGATCAGGTGAGATCAAATGCCAGGGTGCTATGGCTGCAAACCCCAATACAATTAGTCACTGAAAACCCTATGAATAGCAGAGAAGCCTTGTCAAATATAATATCAGAAAATGAAGCCCTCACATTGTGTTAGCCACATTGTGTTGGCAACATTGTGTTGGACACATTAATGACTCTCCTTTATGTTTTTGTGTATCTTTCTCCTTTCCATAGGACTGAACAACGAAGAATTGCTGGTATCTTTGTAAAGAAGGGGCCATATTTAAATGTGTTAGCCTGGAAGGCATTTAAGACAACTGGGGAAGAGGTGTCTCCTCAAAATGGAGTTGACTTTAATGACAGGAATGGAGTAAAGCCCCTGGGATCTCTTTTTGTTGATGTGGCATGACTTAAAATGAGAAGAAGCATAGTGGCCGCAACATTGGGCTCAAACGTAAAAAGATCCTGTGCATGGCACAGTGTCGGGTAGTGTTTCATTCCTTTTTTGAATCCAGAGCCTTCCACATACTTTGCAAGCATTCTACCACTTGGCTGTATCCCTATCCCTTTTTTGTGTGTGTGTGGTACTGGGGGTTGAACCCAGGGTCTCGCCCTTGCATGCTCTGCAAGTGCTGGACCACTGAGCTGCACCCCTGGCCCATTTTTTTACTTTTTGAGACAGGGTCTTGCTAAGTTACACAGACAGCCTCTGGGCTCGAACTTGCTATCCTTCTGCCTCTGCCTCCCTGAGCCGCTGGGATTAGAGGCGTGTGCCACCATGCCCGGCCCTCCCTTTTTATTTCTTTTTAAATCTTGAGACAAATTCTAAGTCACAAAGGCTGCCTCTGCCCTCTTGCTGCCTCCAGCTCTGAAGTTGCTGGGATTACAGGCATGAGCCTGGGCTTGTTTTATTCTATTGTACATAGGGTTACTGAATTGAACCTAAGTCGATGACACCCAACAAACAACAACAACAACAACAACAACAACATAAAGAGTTAAGCTGGCTAAATGTGGGCCCTTCTCACTTCTGAGAAAGTATTACTAAAGAGAATTTTTTAATGATATGTATTGAACTCAGTATGCTAAGGTTTGGCTATCCAAAATAATCTACAAGTAATTTAATACACTGAAACCACTCACTGTACTACATACCACCTCCCTGTCTCAGATCAGGTCCCCTATGATTTCATCTAAAGTTAGAAACTTTGGGAAGGCCCAAAACTCAGTATATTTTTTACCAGTTCAACATTCTTTCTTCCAGTTCCTTCAGGAGATCTCGGTTGAGCTCATAGAGCTGAGGCAAGTAGTATAAGATCTGATTTAGGATCCGGTCTTCAATCACTGGCTTCCCAAGTTGCCTGGAAGCATGGGCTACAGCATCCCGGAAATCCTATTACATCCAGAGGAGGAAAAAAAATAGACATATACATATAACTTAATAAAAACCTTTCTTCCCCATTACCCATTTCCTTAAAATGATATAAATTACAAAGCTGTATTATCTGTGCAGAAGTACAAATCCAAAGAACCCATTTATTCCTACCCCACTCATCTAGATATGAAATTTTTTAAAAATTACACAGTGACTGGGATGGATATATGATTTTAAGATAGACTGTGACATTTCTCTTAAACCTTTTGGTTTGATTTCCAAACTTAACAATTATACAGAGAAGGTGTCTAGAAACTATATTTGCAACTCTTGACTTAAAATTTACTCCAATCCTATCATATAAACACAACTCATTTATTTCAAAAGTCTTCAGGGAATCTGAACTACTTTCATTCCAGATTTCAGAGTCCCTTCTTTGTCTACTTTCAGTAATCATTTCCCAACAACTGCAGCATTCCAAGTGAAGCATTGGGAGAAGGCACATGCCTGATAATCAGAATCCTAGATTTAAGTCCTTCCTCCTAATTTACTGTGTTTTCTTGGACTAGCGTCATTTATCCTATTTTTTAAATGAGTGTAGTAAGAGTTAATGAGTTTAAGAGTTTAATAAGAGTTTAATAAGTTTATAAGAGTTTAATAAGGGTTAGGAGTTAATGAGTTTAATAATTAGTGCACATAAAGCTTTCTGCAATGCATTTGGTACACAGAATCAACACATTTTAACTCTGGATCATCACTTCTCCTTTCTTCTAGTCAACCTCTTAGTAAATTCGGTAGGACTTATATTTTTCACAAATAAAAACTTTTCTCTTCATATAGTATTTTTCGTCTTCTGTTTCTCTAACACTACTGGTACCATGTTTTAATACTGGTCACACCACCACACCCTGTCACTCCAGAGGACTTGGAAAGTGTGGGATAGGAGATAAGTGTCTGCCTAGATTTCATTGTCCCTTGAGGGTGTGCCTCAAGATGTAAGTAAAACAATAGTGGAATCTGTTCAGCAGTCTAGAGGATTCGAAAACAAACATTTGTTCCTCCTTAGTAACAGTTTTAATTAAAAGTCCTAAAACAAAGGTTGGATAAAATGACTCTCACTAGGCTTTATCTTACTTTAGTTCAACTATTTTCCCTTCAGGGATTCACTGGAGAAAAAAAAAAAAGATACTCTTTCCTCCCCTAATCCCTTCAACACCTGCCCTAAACATACATATATCAACCATGAGTATTTCTTAGTTCTTTCTTATTTCTTCTGGAAAAAACAAACAAACCAAAACCCCTCACACATACTTTTAAAGTACATGAAAGGATTCTTTTGTGAAAAAAAGATTATTTTTCTTTTGTTTTGCATGCTAAAGATTGAACCCAAGACCTCATACATGTAAGTAAGCGCTCTACCACTAAGCTACATCCTCAACCCTGTAAAATATAGCTATGTTATGGAGGTCAAATCCTCTTAAGCTTAACAAATGCTGAAACCTCTCCCTTGTGATTCACTATCTGCAATCACTTTTGTTGGCCCAATAGTCACATTAGTGCAAAGGAATGCACTACTTATACCAGTGACTAAAGAACTAACTTGTATAACTAATTAGGCTATAAAACAAGGGTTTAATAGCCATGTGGTGGCACATGCCTGTAATCCCAGCGATTTGGGAGGCAGAGACAAGAAGATTCCAAGTTCAAAGACAAAGGCAGCCTATGTAATTTAGCGAGACCCTCTCTCAAGCTAAAAAAGAAAAAGGGGTTGGGGGTGCAGCTCAGTGGTAGAGCACTTGCAAAATATGTGTGAGGCTCTGGGTTCAAAGCTCCAGTACTGCCAGAAAATAAACAAAAACAAAAACAACCCCCAAGAGTTTACAACTTGCTCCAATCCAGAAAACTATGGAAAGCATCTCCAAAACCCAAATGGATATTGGCCAAATTCCACCCTCCAACAGCTTTCTTTAATCAGCACTCATACTTACAAAGAGAAAAAAGAGCTACTTGACACTTTTGAAAGTCATCAGATTGTCGGCTATTAGGCAGAGATATAAAACACATTTATGAATAACTTCCCAAATTATAAATACATTCAAAACACAGCAGTTAAACATCCTCTATTTTTTTGTAATTTACTAATTAATATAATTTAGATGCAAGTGTTCCTTGCTCAGCAAAACAATAAGCACCGCCCCTTCTTCTGGTAGAACAAGTGATGGCTATGTTTGTCCCTTGGCAGTAGAATAACTTCCATTTTCCAGCTGGAAGATATTTCCACTATGACAGTGACAGTACATGTTAGCTGCTGAGTAACTTAAGGACCCAGTTTGACACAGCTTTTGCCAGACTCTGCATTCCATATGTCTGCCACCTTTGCCAAAAAGGAAATTTGTTTATTTAAGATACTTTTAATAGGGACTAGCCAAATCCAAAGTAAGCTGACCTATCTGATAGCCACTTCTGAATGAAGGCCCTTGTAACATACGAGGCAAAATTTTACTTTTTCCAGGACTCCTGGATGTCTGTGGGCAACTCTGGATGAACTGATGTGTCATGATGTCTTCTTTAAAATTACGAATAGTATGTCAGGATAAAATAGAGACTTAATACTTAAAAGAGCCAAAGAACAACACTTAATAAAAACTACAGGAATTTAGAGTTACTATCTATAAGATCCAAAAAGTTATATGAAGCATGATCAAAACATACTTTGAATGTTTAAATTAAAAAAATATTATATTATAATTGTATATAATTATATACACTGTATATAATTATACAGTAAAAGACACATTGCCATCAATCCCTCTCAAAATACACCCTCTGGCGCAGAACACCCTTATCCCATTGTTACTGCCACTTTCAGGAACAGTTCTGGAAGTTCTCTTTTGTGAATGTTGTTAATTTCATCTTCTACCACACAAGGCTTCTGATTTCTGGCTCTTCTTCAAAGTCCACCTCTCTGAGTCCCTGGGATTACAGGCATGTATCGCCACACTCAGCAAATTTTTTTTTTTTTAAGTTAAGCATTCACCATATCTTTGTTGTTATTTTTTGTTGTTGTGACTGCTGTTTTTTTTTTTTTTTTTTGTAAGAAAGTGGTTCTAGGCGTAGCCCAGGCTGGCCTTGAACTCTTGTTGAGTCTCCTGCCTCAGCCTCCCCAATGCTGAGATTATAGGTGTGTGCCACCACACCTGGATTTACCATATCTTTTGATCACACTTCATATACTCTAAGCAGGCACTTGTCAAAGATTCTTTGACCAAAGCAATCAGGTTCCAGAACCTTTTCTTAGGTCACCTGTGAACTGTATTGCAAAATCTAGCTTTGGTAAGAACCTCCCGCCTTTGGTATGTGACCCTACTACTCACCTTCCACCAGCCCCCAGGAGATACCTGATCAGGCCAGCCTGTCTTCAGCAAAAATCTTGAGAAGTAGGCTTTTCTAGAGTCCCACTTACTGCTCATGTTTCCTCTTAGCTGTTTTCCATCCACTAATTTAAACTTTGCTCCTTGGCTACGAATTCCCACTTGTACATTATGCGTTCTGAGTTAATCCCAATCTCCCACGGAAACTGCAAAAGCCCCCTGCAGCAGTTCTTATGCCTGTGGCTATGGTACTGAATGAAGTTTGCCTTACTCTGCCGTATCAAATGTCATTAAATAATTTTTTGCCTGGGGTTATCACTGTTTTTGTTGGAGTGCTCTTTAGAAAATGGAAAAGGGTACCCCCTGGCTGGGAGTGTAGCTTAGTGGTAGAGCACATACTTAGTATGAGTAAGGTCCCAGGTTCAATCCCTAGTACCTTGCCCTCCACAAAAGGGCACCCCTGCCTCTAGGCCATCACAACTGCCAAGGGCTCCCCTTGCAACATATGGCTTCTATAATTTCATTTCTTCACCTCTTGGACCACCATCTCCTGAAAGCAATCCACTCTGACCCCAGTGCCGGATGTTACTAACCACAGGAACTACACACAGACTCTATAACTTCTCAGCTCTTCATGAACATCAACTACCGCCAAAAGTGGTGCCGCTGGAAGGAGGTAACATCTTTTTTTTCTTTCTTCTTTTTCTTTCTTCCTTTCTTTTTAAAAAATTTTTATAAAAAGGATGACTATAACATGTGTCTGGTTATTTTTCTAAATGATAACAGCCAGGATAATTTGGGAAACTGTGATGACACTTAAGAGACAGAGGCAAAATAATTTGGGGCAGAAGCATCTAAATTCACCAACATTTTCTAAATTACATCAGTACAGATCCAAGAGAGCAGGACTAAAACTTCAGAAATTAGATCAAGAGTTTATTTTTTCACTCTAGAAAAGCTGGGTCATTAAAATAAAGGTGGAGGGAGAGAGTGTGAAAATGTTAGACAAGCTACAGTGGTTATTAGTATCAAGTACATATTTACACTTCAGTTCTAACATAAAACTCAGCAAAGACTCTATGCAAAACTCAGACTATTTAAGGTCAAGTTTCTGGTCACATTAACCAAATACTTGTTCAAGTTGGAATTTTTAGAGATAGAAATAGAGCTCTCAATGATAAAACATTGCATAATATTACTCCTAACAGTTCTCCCCAAATAAGAACCAGAACAATTTTAAATGGATCTTTAATTCCTTTAAAGTATTAACATACTGGCTTTGCCAGCTCTGACTACTCGGGAAAGACCTGAGCAAAAATTAATGGAAATAAAATCAAGTATGAACATCTGAGGCAATGAAACACGGAACAGATGGCCTTGTTCACGGGGTCAGGCTTTATAACTCCAGAGCCATATACTCCAGAGAGGAGTATATGACTTAATTACCAGCTGTCCCAATGGGATTCCTGACCTAAGGGCATTACTTAACCACTATCATGACACTGTGAATTACAAAGACCACATGGACATATGGAGGACCAGGAGCTCTGTAAGAATGAATCACTAAGAATCAATTCATTTTAAGCAAAAGCAAGGCAGCTGCTAAGGTCAAAGATCTATGACAAATATGCAGAAAGGAGTGAGAAATTAGGAAGTAAAAGGGAGGAAGGCCCCCACCTTAACAAATTTGACTTTGTTTTCAAAATGAAAATATTTTCCCAGTGACATTATCCCTCCCTTCCTATATGCATATGTGCATAATCATCAGTGCAAAACTATATAAGAGAACTGAAACCAATTCTTTATCAAGTTTCCAGTCCTCTAACATTAACATGTAATGATCATAATATATCTTAAGTAACCAAGATCTAGCTTCATTTTTACCTTTAGAAGATGAAAAACTAGAATTTCCCTGGTTTCTTCTGCAACCAAAATAATTCTAAAAGTAAGCTAATGTACCCCAGGACACACTATACCCAACAAGCATGGTCAAGATGTCAAGCAAAAAATTTTAATCAATTTCTATGTGATCAGTAAGTCCAAGGGCTCATCTCAGACCAAACTTTAAAGCCAAGATTTGGTATGTAGTTATTTAGTTGTGGATTACTTTTGATGACTAGCTTACTTTCTTTATTTAAAAGGAAAGAAAACAGAGGGGGGGGGAGAAGAAGATGAAGAAGGAGGAGGAGGAGGAGGAAAGGAAGGAAGGAAGGAAGGAAGGAAGGAAGGAAGGAAGGAAGGAAAGAAGGAGGGAGGCAAGAAGGAAGAAATCTATTTGACAGAGTTGTAAACAGGATTAAAATAAATATGGTAATTTGTGTAACTAATTACACAATATGCTGCAAGGTACATACACAGCACTAAAGAGAATGCCATTTATTCAATTAAAAGAGATTTGGTAATTTAAATGATCACATGATTACCATTTAAGAGCCATAATTCCTTGGAAGCTTAGAAACAAAGGCATATAGAGAACAAAATACTACACCAAGGTGGAGATAACACCTCAGCAGCAAGATAAAGGTACTTTTTTTGTGGTGCTGGGGACTGAACTCGGGGCCTTAGGAATGCTAGTCAAGTACCCTACCACTGAACTATATCCTCAGCCCAAGACAAAGATACTCTTAATAATGGTGAAATATAGGCCTTATAGGAATGAAGCTGCTCAAAGTGGAGGTTTAATAGCCATGTCAATAGAAGCTGGAGGAAGATTCTTTACAACTAAAATAGCAAATGATAATTAAATGGTTCATGAGATTCAAAAGACAAGGTGTGTTCAGAATAGAATGAAGATTTTAAGATGGGAAAAACCATGAGAACTGAGGAGGCTTTGTATTCATTTTATAATGTACTTAGAAAGATCAGTAAAAGATATATTCTATTTAGTATTAGACATTTGGATGTTCAGGAGGCCTTGCTTCTAGCTCTATGAATTTTATTGAGTCTCTCCAATTTTCAAGAGAAGGTATATCTTCACCTAAAAATATTAGGGAGACAAAGATGCTTCCTTACTAGACTACTTAACCAGTCCATTTTAGTCTAATAGACCACAGTGTCTCTGATCATTCCCTTTTAAAATATTTTCTTAAAATTCATACTATTTAAGCCAGCCATGGTGGCACATGCCCGTAATCCCAGCACTCAAGAGGCTAAGACAAGAAGATCAATGCCAGTTTGAGGCTAGCCTCATCTACACAGGGAATTTCAGGCCAACCTGGGCTACACAGTGAGAACTTGACTCAAAACAAAACAAAACTATTTAAAAATTTATAAAATACACTCACAGATGTTTACCAAACCCATCTCCCATAAGAAAGCAAGTAAGATAACCAATCCTCCTCTCATTTTAGCATTTTACTTAATTATATCAGATGTCTAAGGTATGGTGGGGATGATCAGGGCACAGGAGCAAGTGTACAAGTTCATTTGAAACATCATTTATTTGAAACTCAAAAAGTTTGTGTGTGTGATAAAATATTGTGCTACCTTCTTTTGTTTTTTCCTTCGTCTTTTGAGACAAGGTCTTGCTACGTATATAGCCCTGGCTGACCTGAAACCTACAATCCTTCTTCCTCAGCCTCCCAAGTGCTGGGATTACAGGTGTGTGCCAACAGGGCCAGCACTGTGCTATCATAAAACACTTACAAAGGCATACTTACTACATAGTTAAGGTTAATGTAAGAAAGAGAAATTATACATTGAGAAATATTTTCTCAAAACAAATTAGTAATGTGAAGAAATTTTTAAGAAAATGTACCCAAAGCCAAAAGTTTTTCACTGAGGAATTAAGCCCCCATGTTTTTGTTAGACTAAGTAAAAAGCACAGGTAATCATTTGGCAAATGTAAATCACCCCTAAAGAGAACTCAATTTTCATGTTCAGATACACTAACTAAAAGGAAAAATGAAAATAATCATACTCTTTGCAGAGACACAATGGGTGTGCATTCTGTGAACCTTTCACTTCTCAGCAATTAAGTTTAACTTATGATGTTAATAATTACATCACACAAGTAAATTTTCACTTGAATTTCTTTTTTCATTGTTTGTTCTACTTTACAACTTTCTTTTGTTAAGTCTTCGTACCATGCTGAAATATAACTGGAATAAAGCAACACTAAAAGTACTTTAATTATTAGTGTACACAGAAACTTGTAAAAACTTGAAAGTACAAAAGCGTGTGTGAGATAAATAAGTATGTGGTTGGACACATGTAACTGTTTCCCAACAAGTCTGTTCAGGTCGAGAATTATAAAAACTGAAAGTAGAACTTTAAAAAGTTAGTTGTAAAACTGTCTATTTAAAGTGTCTGTTCCTAGGAGCTATTCAGGTAGGAGAGTAAATGCCCAAGAAGATATATTATCACTTTAAAAACTGTTTATTGTGAGAGCTGGAGATGTAGCTCAATAGTAGGGTGTGTGCTTATAGCACAAGGCCTTGGGTTCAATCTCCTACGTGGCAAGAGAAGAAAAAGAAAAAGAAAGGAAAAGAATCCTCTTTATTATAAAGACAAATTGAAGACTCTGGAGATACAGATATAAAGGTTCTATTTTTCAGAAATCACCTGGGTATATACATGAGATACATATTTTTTAGAAAATACCTATACTTACATATATGCAAATTTAATTAATGATTTTTCAGAAATCACCTGGGTATATACATGAGATATATATTTTTTAGAAAATACCTATACTTACATATATGCAAATTTAAAAATGTAGCCAAGTATTCAAAAATATATGTACATAATTCATTTAAGTTAGTTATGCTAAAAATTTTGAGGGTAGGAAAAGAAAAGGGACAGATACACTTGAAGAAAATACCAGTAGATACTTACAATATGCAAAAGTTTTAACACATCCACAAACCTGTAAGAAACAATAAAAAATGTTTTAAATGAACCAAAGAGGGAATAAATAATCTTCTGAATCATAAACTTGATACATACACTTTCTCTGAACTTATGATCTCTTTGGCAATATGGTGAACTTTACTTTTCATTTCAGTATCTTCATCCTGTGGATAAAAGTACATTGAGAAAGTATGAACTCATAAAACAATAATGAAAATCAGCTATAAGCTAGTCAGAAATGCATTTTAGCTTTGATGTGTATGTCTCCATCAGCACACAATTCATACTACACAACACTTTAAAGGCAAATAAGAAAAATTAAATGAGAGTTAAACTATGAGACGCAACTAGCTAAGAGCAATACAGAAGGAGATTGATGGACTGCCCTGGATAATCCCAGGGCCTTGACTAAGCACAGCCATCAAAGGTTCAAAACAGAAAAGTCACATTCTGCAGAAGAAATGATCCTTACAGATTTCACAAAAAGCTGGGTATGGTGGAACATGTCTGTAATCCCAGCATTCAAGAGGCTGATGTAGGAGGATGGTGAGTTTAAGGCCAGCTTGGGCTACATAGTGAGATCCTGTCTCAAAAAAAAAAAAAAAAAAAAAAAAAGTACTTTAGAAATCACATGAATATATGTACTTGGAGTACACACAAATATGGTAATTGAAGAATTATTAGGAATGTAGAAGAGAACTTCACCCTAAATAAAGTTCTTTTGACTGGAACAACTTACGTACAGTATGGACAAGGCTCTTCTTGACAATCTATACCAAGCACAAACCAATATTCCATCTATAAGCTCTCTTAATTTCCTTAAAATTCTCTTTAGATTTATGCTGTTAGAGTAAATGTAGGTTTCTTCTAAAGAACTGAAATGAGAGCCAAGTACAATGGCTCACATCTGTAATCCCAGAGACTCTGGAGGTTGAGTCAGGGATCCTGAGTTCAAGGCCAGTGACTGCCTATGTAGATACCCTGTCACAAGATTTTTAAAAAATGGCTAAGGTGCACCCCAGTGATAGAGTTGCAAAGTATATGCAAAGCCCAGGGTTCATACCCGAAGTACTGAAAACTAAAAAGAGCTGAAATGAATTTTTTTCTTGCCTCAGCCTCCCAAGTTGCTGAAATTATAGGTGTGCACCACTGTGACCAGAAAAATTCTTTCACCACATACTTCTGAGTCTGTAAATTAAATACCTTGGCAGAGGCCAAAAAATGTACATGTAGTATAGCCATTTCCTATAGGCCTGACAGGACCATCACCATCCCATCTTTAAGCACAGCAGCTGTGATGACCTTCAGGAGACCTTGGTCCTCACACTTAGCAACAGGATAAACAAAACCATACATACTTCTAGGCCTGTGATAAGGTAATAAGGCTGTTAACACCTCCTCTTGGAGGGATGGTCACAAAAGCCTCAGGAAACCATCACCCAATTTTCTCCCGAGATGCCAATCACAACTCCCTCCTGCCCAACTGCACATGATGCTAACTTATATAAGAGGTAGAAAATGAACTCAGGGTGGGACTTCTCAATGGTGCAGCAGCCTGTGGGTCACCTATGCTTCTGAAGTAACCCCAATATACTCATTTGTGGGCGGTGGCGCACACCTCTCCGATCCTGCCCGGATGTTTCCAACAGGAGGTGCAGCAGTGCGCACAGATAACTATTGCTCGGGAACCTCGGGTAAGGTGCACAGACTCCTTTGGCCCTCAGGAACACCATGAGAGGGTGAGAAGGAAAAGCCTTGGGACACTTTGCCTTAGGGGACTGCACGGCTCTTTATTGACTCTCTGCCCTTATAAGGGCTGAGAGGAATCCAAAGTGTACAGCTCTATTTACGTGCTACAGCTCTATGGCTGCCTCGAGGGCAGCAGTGGTTCTTCTGCCTCTGGTGCTGGAACCGGAAACTGTCCTCAGCTTTGGTCCCTAGCGCTAGGCCAAGGGACCATCCTCAGCTTGATTGTAGTCCTTGAGTGTGCCATTTAGATGTCCTGGTCTCATTGTCCAGGAGAGTTCTTTTCGTGGTCATCATCAGTCGCAGAGAGAGTTCTTATCTTGTTTGAGGTTTGAGGCAAAGAGACAGCCAGCCTGCTGCAGTGCAGCTCCTTATATACCTGGCCCGAATGGCCTAAGCCAATTGGCTTTGAGTCTTGTTCACATATAGCCCAATCAAAACGAGGAATACATGAAAGGGCTTGAAAGTGTCCTATCACAGTACAGCAAATGTAACCAATCATGTTGCAGCAAAAGTCCAATCACAGTACGGAAAAGGTGTCCAATCATATTGCAACAAAGATAACCAATCACATTACAGAAATATTTACAATACAAGCCTACTCAGACAGGCTTCCAGCTGCCATGTGTAAGTTACTTTCACTTTTGGCTTTATGTCTCTATTTTTTCTACCAATTCTTCAAACGCTATTGTGCCTGTTTTTGGATTTCTTCCCTTCTCTTCCCAATTCACCCCTACATTCATTCATTTGCCAAGCTGAGCTTGACAGAACCTTTTGTTGTTCTGTCTGCACCCTCCCTATTTGGGATAAAAAAGCTCCCCAGGAAGGTCACACAACTGAGGGGACAAAGGGTCCCTCCTCTGACAGAAGCACTATCAGAGTCTCAGGCATGGCCCAGTGTTTGGGAATGTTTCATTCTGTTGTACACAGGGTCGCTATGGGTTGTACCCAGCTCAACAGCACCTAACAACAACCTACCTGTATGAGGGTTTCTCTATTGTCATGAGATGCCCATGCGTGAATCCCGTCTCCTAACCTTACATAGTTGCCAAGACCCAGGCTGTGTGCCTATGCCTGACTTCCAAGTTCCTAAATAAATGGAATGCCTCCTCTTGTTAAGGGACACTTTCTTTATAAACTCCTTGTATTCCCTCTCAAAGGAATAACTCTCCTTTGGTTCTTAATGGCTCACCTCTTAGATATCCTACAATTGGACCTTTTTATAAAAAGACAGGACATCTTTAACCATTTCCTGACATATAGGTTTAACTCAGACATAATAAAAAAGAGCTCTAGCTAATATGACAAAACTCTCCCAAATGGGAGATGCTCCTTCTTTAAAGACTTTCCTTGATTAGTCAGGAAATCAATTATTTAGTCACCTAACTTCCTGTTCTTTGCTGGACTAATAAATCTAGCATCTACCCATGTCCAGAGTCTCAAAAAGGAGACCTCAATGCCTCAAAGTGAAGGATCCCAGGTTTTTTCTCTTTAGTTCTTACTGTTAAGTTTTGCTTTTGGGATTTTCAGCAACACGGATAAAATTGAAAACTCAAAAGGCCTGGGAAAGTGATTACAGGCAAAAAATATATATAAGCCCAATTGATAGCCTTTATTCTTGGGAAATACTGTATTTCCCGAGACAACTTAAAACCTGCCCCCTCAGAGGAACTCCAGGCCAAAGAAGAGATTCTTCAGAGGTCAATGCCAATCTCCAACAGAGTCCTAAGCAAACAGGGCTTTGCTACCTCTGCAGAGGACCCCATGGTAAGCAGTGACATCCTGCCCTCTGAAGAGAGGACAGGACTTCACTCAGCCCTCAAGGCCTGAAAGCTCCCCCTGGCTTCCTATTGAGGCCATCCTCAAGCAACTAAAGAAGACCATCAAAGAGCTGCTGGTGACTCCTGATGTGGCAGGTACAAATGTTAATTTTGTTTCATATACCAGTTTTCTTTCTCTGCCTTAATCAATTACCCAGGATTCCCTTCTAAGTAAACCTATACAGTAACCAATGCTAATGAAAATGCCTTCAACCAAAAGATTTTCCTTTAAAAGCTATCTGGCTACCCCCATATGTAAGAATACATTTTATGGGGGCAGAAAGACTTACCTGAGTGCCAAATAGCGATGTTATTAAAATTTATTAATGGAGTTCCTTTGCCTCTTGGTAACAAAGTGTGTAAGCCACACACACACAACCATCAAACTATAAATTACAAAAAACCTAGAGAAAAGGCTCTCTATTGGACTGGCTCTTTTCCAGCTTCTACCAGGTCCCTTATTACAGCCATTGCCTTAATAATACTTGTTCTCTCTGAGTCTCCATAGCCTCAAGATATTTGTGTAAAAAAGACAAAATGGTTCAGACATGTTATGAAAAGAAGAATACAGGAAAGTTACAGAAGTAGAGATTTTAGAAGGACAAAAAAGCAAAAAGGAAGCTGTTTATGGAAAGAAAGGAATCTGATAAAGAAAAATTTTGTCGCAAGACTGAGTGAATAAATAGGATGGGGGAAAATACAGAAATATTAAAATAGCCGAAGATTTGAGAAGGGTAAAAAATTATAGCAAAGTGGCTCCAAAGAGGGTGACCTTAATGCCACCCCCCACATATCTTTGATAACTCCCCTCTAAATGCAAAGAGCTATTCAGCTCATATTTTCACTACTAACTTTTGCCATCACTGCTAAAATTGACCATGGGACAACAGGACAAAATATCGAAAGACATTATTTTTTCAGCGGGGCTACCTGACTCTAGGAAAGCTCGCACTCACCTTCATGGTTGTCCTCTCCCTAAAAAATAAAGGCTTTATCCCTTACTGGGACCCCTTTTTGTAATCCTGCTCATTCTGTTGTTTGCTCACTGGCTGCCTAATTCAATTTCTGAGCTGTACCAATCAGGCAAAAGCAAAGAAAATCTCCACCATGATCACCACTCAGTTTCTCATGGTGAGTCTCATTGTTGTTAGGTGATGTTGAATTGGACCCGACTCATTGTGACCCTCTATACAGCAGAATGAGGCACTCCCCGATTCTGTGCCAGGCACATAATCTTCTTTATGTTTAAGCCCATTGTTGCAGCCATTGTGTCAATGCATCCAGTTGAGGGTTTTCTTTTTTTTTTGTGCCCTGCCACTCTCCCAAACATGATGTCCTTTTCCAGGGATTGGTCCCTCTTGACTACAAGTCCAAAATACGTAAGACACAGTCTAACATCCTTGCTTCCAAGGAGCACTCTGGTTGCTCTTCTAGGACGGATCTGTTGGTTGTTTTGTCAGTCCATGGTATATTCAATAATCATCTCCGGGGGGTGGGATGGGGGGAGGAAGTGCACAAGAGGGTGAGGGGGAACTTATCTGTGCAATGTACAATAAAATGCATATATGGAAATGTCACAATGAAATGCATGTCAGAATGAAACACATTAAGTTGTACATTAAAATTTTCTAATAAAAAAATAAAAAAAATTGTCTCCAGCATCATAATTCAAAAGCATCAATTCTTCTCCTGTCTCCCTTGTTTAATCTCCAGCTTTCACAACCCTATCATGCAATAGAAAATACCATGGCATGAGTCAGGCACACCTTCATCTTCAATGTGACATCTTTACTTTTTAATACTTCAAAGAGATCTTTGCCACAACTTTTCCCAAAGGCAATGTATCTTTTGATTTCTTGACTGCTGCTTTCCATGGGTGTTGATTGTAGAACCAAGTAAAGTAAAATCTTAGACAACCTCAATGTTTTCTACATTTATCATGAAGTTGCATACAAAACCAGTGATAAGAATTTGGTTTTCTGGATGCTGAAGCGCAATCCACAGTGAAGGCTATGTTCTTTTATCTTCATCAGTAAATGTTTCAAATTGTCTTCACTTTCAGCAAGTAGAGTTGTGTCATATGCATAATGCAGGCTATTAATGAGTCTTCTTCCAATCCTGATGTCGCGTTCTTCTTCATAAAGTCCAGCTTCTCAGATTATTTTCTCAGCATAGAAATTGAAGAGATATGGTGAAAGGATATAGCCCTGATGCATACTTTTCTCGAGTGTAAACCAAGCAGTATTTCCTTTTTCTGTTCAAATGACTGCCTCCTGGTCCATGTACAGATTCCTCATGAGTACAATTAGGTGGTCTGATATTCCCATTCTTCGCAGTATTATCTATAATTTGTTATGATTCACAGTCAAATGACTTTGCACAGTCGATAAAACATAGACAGACATCTTTCTGATATTCTCTGCTTTTGGCTAATATCCACCTGACATCAGCAATGATGTCTCTGGTTCCCTGCCCTCTTCTGAATTTGGCTTGATTTTCTGGCAGCTCTCTGTCTATGCAAGCCTTCCTACTAATACTTGGCATCTCCTCCCCGCCCCCAGGACAACTGCACCCCACTTTAGCTGGACGCAGCCAGAGACAAGAACTTTGCCTCTATTCCTATATAACCAAAATGCCAAAAATGAGAGGACAAAGGGCACCTCCCCTGATAGAGCTCCAAGGTCCTGAGATAATGCCAGACAGTTCCAGCATTCCTGAGATTCCAACCTCCCAAACTTATTCCTTCCTCCTGCAAGGAAATTTCCCCCATAATGTTAAGACAAAGGCCTTGACAGTCCTATATAAGCCCCAACCTCAAATAGCTTATTGCAGCAGTGCCCATCTCCTGACTGCTGCCTGGGCAGCACACACCTCTCCCCCCCACCCCCCGCTTTTTTTGGAGGTACTGGGGTATTGAACCCAGGGACTCCCACTTGCATGCTTTGCAAGTGCTGGACCACTGAGCTGCACCCCAGCCCTTTTTTTTTTTTTTTTTTACTTTTTTTGAGACAGGGTCTCGCTAAGTTACATAGACTGCCTCTGGTCTCGAACTCGCGATCCTCCTGCCTCCGCCTCCCAAGCCACTGGGATCACAGGCGTGCACCACTGTGCCCGGCTTGGCAGCCTCTTTTTTTATTTCCCCCTAATAAACATGCTCCTCTACAGGTCACAGGATTCCCTTGTGTCTGGGTACCCTCTCCTCCTAGATTTTCCTGTCAACAACAATGTATTTGAAAAAAATAAATAATAATAATGTAGATGAATTGGAAAGACGTATTTTATTGTTGTTAGGTGCCGTCAAGTTGATTCTGACTCATAGCGACCCTACGTACAACCAAAGGAAACACTACCTGACACTGTGCCATGCCTGGCACTATTGTCAGTGCTTCTCTGCTATTCATAGGGTTTTCTATGGAGGACTGTTTCAGGAGTGGGCTGCCAGGTCCTTCTCCCTAGCTACAGCACCTCGTATTCCCAGGCAGTCTCCCATCCTAGTACTAACCAGGCCGACCCTGCTTAGCTTCCAAGATCAGATGGGATCAGATGTCTGGGTGGTATGGCTGTTGTTGTTGTTGTTGTTAGGTGCCGTCAAGTCGGTATCCAACTCATAGCGACCCTCATAGGATTTTCAATGGCTGTTTCGGGATTGCCTTGGGAGTGGATTGCCAGGTCCTTATCCCATTTTTGCGGTGCTGGGAATTGAACTCAGGACCTCAAAAACTGCAGCGCAAAGCTCTACCAATTGACCTAAATCCCAGCCTTGGCAACACAATAATCATTCATTAACGAAATGC
Source organism: Pedetes capensis (assembly GCA_007922755.1). Taxonomy (NCBI): domain Eukaryota; kingdom Metazoa; phylum Chordata; class Mammalia; order Rodentia; family Pedetidae; genus Pedetes; species Pedetes capensis. The sequence goes on from VMDO01011677.1 coordinate 47,675, forward strand.
CACAGGAAATAAAATGACAGTAGTAATTTTTCTTGGAAGTAGTGTTCTTTTCTAAGTTAGAACGGTGCATCACACCAGCAGATCTGCTTACTAGAGAATCACTGTAATAAGTCAAAGGACTATTAATTCCTTAATTGGGAAAAAAAGTGCTTTTTATCTGCTTCCAGAATTTCAGTGTCAGAACCAAGATATGAAAGTAAATACAGTTTAATAATGAATAAAACTTTTCTGAAAATTACTTTTTATTAATAATTTTTATTTTTGTGGTACTTGGGGGTTGAACTCAGGGCCTCACCCATACTTTGCAAGTGCTCTACCACTTGGCTACGCCCCTGCCAATTTTTTTTTTTTTTTTGAGTCAAGGTCTCAGAAAGTTACGCAGGCTGCCTCTGCCCTCGAACTCATGGTCCTCCTTCCTCAGACTCCCAAATTGCTGTGATCACAGGTGTAATCCACTGCACCTGAGCAATTATAGTAATTTTTAAAACATATGCCTCTTTAGGTTTTGTAGATACTGTATAAAACCTTAAGTCACTTACTGAAAGCATTGATGACATCCAAGGGAGTAACCTGGGAGGGGATTCCTGAAAGTTTTATGTTTAAGTGTGGATTTTTTTTTCCAGTGCTGAAATTGAACTCTAGCCTCACACATGCTATGTAAGTGCTCTACCACTGAACTATGTCCTGAAGCTCCCAAATTTGTATTTTTTGACTATAGTCTCTCCTTTTTTTTCTTTTTTCTTTTTCTTTGAGACTAGGTCCTGGCCAACCTGGAACAGGCTGGTCTCAAACTACAGCAATCCTCGTGCCTCTGCTTCCATAGTGATGGGATTATAGGCTGTTACTATACCCAGACAATTACAGTCACTTCTATGTTCATAAAGAAGTCAGAGATATAGAGATTTACTTTATATTACTTTAAGAATATTAGATCACAAATGGTAGTTGTAGTCATAAGAGTAGGATCAAACACAGTTAATATATGAAGTGAGAAATGGACCAAGAGTGGTATCCCCCTGAAGACCCACTTAAGCAGGGACTTGCCAAAGTTCAAAGTTGATTATTTGGAAGAGTTAAAACTGAAAGTGTAGCTTAATGGTAGAACATTTGCCTAGAATGCTTGAAGTCCTAGGTTCGAATACTAGCACTGAAAAAAAATAGAAACAGAACCAAGATATCCTAATATCTAACCTAAGAGTTATTGCATTACCTACTAAATCTCTGTTCAATATCTATGAGTAACCTGGGCATATTCTTACAAATATGCACTGATAAACATGCATCCACATACTATTCCCCTACCAAGATTTTTTTTTTTTTTTTTTTTTTTTGCAGTACTAGGGGTTGAACCCAGGGCCTGGAGCTTGCTGCTTTGCAAGTGCTGGACCACTGAGCTGCACCCTCAGTCCATTTTTTTAATTTTTGAGACAGGGTCTCGCTAAATTCTGCTGACTGCCTCTGGTTTTGAACTTGCAATCCTCCTGCCTCAGCCTCCTGAGCCACTGGGATTACAGGCATGCGCCAGTGTGCCTGGCTCCCCCATCAAGATTTAATAAATCCAAAAATCCTGCAATATTTGCATACAATATTTTTATGAAACAAATAGTTAATATAACATTAATGAAACACTACAGTTCTCTTTCTCCTCCTCATCCAGAAGTAACCACTTATTTTGCATTTTCCATTTGTCTCTTTTGAATTTTCATTCTTTACTACAGAAGAGTTTCTATGCAATACCAAGAAATCCTAACCTTTATTTCAGAACAATACAGTTGTGTAAAAAGCATTTGAAGAAGGTTATGAAACCAACAATTTATGGAAAGAATCTTCAAAGAGCCATCAATTACTAACTGAGTGCTAAGAATCCAGTCTAATTAGCCAAGGATGTTTTACCTTGCTACTGGACCTTAGCTCTCACGTTCTACTGTTAAAGGGACAATTAGATGAATTTGATTTCTATTCCATTATTATTCCTCTTTTATAAGACACATTGTTGACTGGCTGATACCAACAGGTTGCATAAGTTTTGCTCTACTCAACTCCATCTATTCTCCTTTACAGATTTTTTAAAAAAGAGAGATAAACTACACATAGCTAACATTCCTCAGGAAGCAATCTTAAACACAATCTGATCTTGTAGTCAGTCATACATTGTGTACATCTCTGTACACGAACACTTGGATAATTGCTATTTTAAAAATATTTAGCAAATCTATGCTTTTCCATTACAATGTGTTCCTGTATCACCTGTAGCTAGAAAGTTTAATGCTTATAAAATACAGTATGCTTCTTTCATTAGGAATGTATTAAGGGGCTGGGAGTGCAGTCCAGTGGTAATGCACATGGCTACTATGTGCAAAGCCCCAGCACCACCCAAAAATAAATAAATAAATAAATACACACACACTGTGTGTGTGTGTGTGTGTGTGTGTGTGTGTGGTTTATTTTTGGTGCCTGCTATTTTTCTTGTTCTTCAGGACCATGATCTACTAGGGCCTGGATTAGAACTGTGTGGAGTTGGATACTCCATAATTATAAATATATGCTATTCCTAGGCAGATATCAGCGTTCTACTATAATAAGTGATAAAAATACAGATTGAAGAAAATATTTGCACACCATAATTCTGAAAAAGGACTAGTATCCAGAATACATAAAGAAAACTGATAAGTCACTGGGTGCAGTGGCTCACATCTGTAATCCCAGCAATTAGGGAGGTGGAGGCAGGAGGATCAAGAGCTCAAGGTCAGAGGAAGCCTGCATTTCAAGGTCAGAGGAAGTCCCTGACTCTAAATAAAAAAATTTAAAATGGGCTAAGGGTTCAGCCTAGTGGTAAAGCACTTGTAAGGTATGTACAAGGTGCTAGGTTCAACTCCTAACTACCAGAAGAAAAAAAAAATGGCAGATGTCTGGTAAGTCAATACAACTCAACCATCTTAGTCAAAATTGAGAACAAAGCTGAGTGTAGTGGTGCAGGCCTGCAATCCCAGCACTTGAGAGGCTGAGCCAGGAGGATCATGAATTTGAGGCCAGCCTTGGCTATATAGCAAGACCCTGTCTCAAAAAGCAACAGACAATAGACAATATATAGACAATAAAATCATAAATAAATAAAGTTAACAGGTATTTTGCTACAGATATAAGAATGGCTAACAAGTATTTGAAAAAATGTTCAATGTAATTAGTTACTAGGGAAATACAAGTTAAAACCACAAAGAAATACAACTTCACAACAACAGAATGGCCTATAATAATAAAAAATAAATAAATAAATAACAGGTGTTGGTAAGTATGTGGAAATACTAGAACTTTTACACATGACTAGAGGGCATCATAGCCCTTATATATGTCAAGAGAGTTTTGTTTTGTTTTGGGGGGTGGTGGGGATTAAACTAAGGGTCTTAAGTATGCTAGGCAAATGTACTAACACTGAACTCCAGCTCCAGGCCCTTATTCATATGCTTGAGTTGGGGTTTCTGTTGTTTCCTACTATCACTGAGGGCAAAAAATGTGCATTTCTTATCCTCCTTGTCATTTTGAGATCACTTCCAAGAGGAAAGAGTCAATACCATCTTTACTCCATTATTATAAAATCTGAAGTTAGTAATTGATTTTCCAGCACTTGATAGCAAGGTTACTAAGAGAAAAAAAGCTCCACTGTCAGTTGATTCCTTGCTCTACAGCTGAGTTTAACATTATTGATTATCAGAATCATCAGACAGATCATAAATTTCAGATTCTCAGGGAAATGTCTTGGAAATTCTGAATCTGTAGGTCTGAAGTGGAGCATGAAAGTGCATGTTAGAAAACAGAATTAAAGAAATAACCCCAACCTTCAGAAAGTGAGTCAGGGGAGCAAACCAAATATTCAAATGACTATGAATAAGGACAACCATGATCCTGTTGACATCTTGAAGGAGAACAGATCATAATTTGGCAGAAGTGTCAAATGAAGGCTTCACAAAGCATTTGATGACCTTCAATCCTTCTTTAAAAAAATCCATCAACTACTTGCATACTAATATTAGGACTTAGAAAATGATACCCCAAAGTATAATGTTTTGACATGCTGACCACTTTGAATTATAGGAAACTGGAAAGGCTGTGAAGCTACTGTAGACTCAAGATCTCTCTACCCTTCACTTGTGTGTTCACCCTCCTACACCCCTGTGCAAGGAGGGCTGTCTCTGATGTTTGATTACCTAACTGAAGAAAGTTCTTCCAAAACAAAACAAAACAAAACAAAACAAATGCATTGACCATGGTGGTGCACACCGGTAATCCCAGCACTCAGGAGGCTGAGGCAGGAAGATAGTGAGTTCCAGGCCAGCCTGGGCTATATGGACCCTGCTTTCACAAAACCAAGGTCTGGGGATGTAGCTCAGTGATAAAGAGTTCTTGCCTAACTTGCATAAAGCCCTGGGTTTGACTGCTAGGACAGCAAAAAGGAAAAAAAAAAAAAGTAATTGTCTTGGATTTGCTCCTAAAATCTTGTTAACCAGGGAAGGTTAGCTCAAAGAAAATTCTAACCTATTTACATTAAATACACCCTTTATTCTTCTGAGGACTGCCACCTGAAAGGCTTTATCTGCATAATAAGACAATTTTTGTTCACAGTACAATTCCGCCCTTCACCTTCCTATAAAATTGCCCACCTATCCCCCCAATCCATGTTCTTCTCCCCTATGAAAAGGGTATTAAGCTTCAACTATCTGGCTGTCCTTTGTGCTTCGATATTTTTATGTGGGCCATATGCACATTAAAAAATTTGTGCCTTTTCTCTTGATATATTATCAGTTTATTTCAGCAGATTCAAATACGGAACCTTCAAAGGGGAAGCCTGAATTTCCCCACATTGCCTATTACACATACCCAGACATCAACACCAGAGACCTGAACTCCTCTTTCTTATCCTTAGAGCCAACTTTTATCCTTCAAACCTGAGTTGACAAGGTCTGTCTCTCCTTCTGAATAGCTTAGTTGGTCCTTTTCTGACTGTTTGATTGAGGTCACTGTAACAAATACCAGAGATAATCAACTTAAAAAGAGGAAATGTTTAGTTTGTCTCAGGATGTCAGTCCACTGTTGCTTGGTGTTGCTTTGGGCCTGTGGCAGCACAGTACATCATGGCAGAAGAGCTGCTCAACTCAAAGCATTCAGAAACAAAGAGAAAGACAAGAAGGGGCAGAGGTCCCAATATTCTCTTAAAGAGCATGCCTCCAAAAACCTAACTTCTTTCTACTAGGCCCCACCTATTAAAAGTTCCACTACCTCCCAAAAGTGCCATAGGTAGGCAACTAAGACTTTATCACATGGGCCTGTGGGGGACAGGTGTTCATGATCCAAACTGTAGCACTGACCTTCAACATGGCCTCATTATGTCTTGTCTTACTATTATAATAGCCTAGGTGGCTTCCTTGGCTATGGATTCATCCTGCTGCAATCCATGCTCTACCTTGCCATAAAAATAAAATGCCTAAGCTGAGCATGGTGGCGCACTTCTGTCATCCCAGCAGCTCAGGAGGCAGAGACAGGACAGCAAGTTTGAGACCAGAGGCAGTCTGTGAAACTTAGCAAGACCCTGCCTCAGAAAGTAAAAAAATGGGCTGGGGGTACAGCTCAGTGGTCCAGCACTTGCAGAGCATGCAAGTGCGAGGCCCTGGATTCAACCCCTAATACCAAACATAAATAAATAAATAAATAAATAAATAATAAAAATAAAATAAAATAAAATGCCTAAAATGCAAACATAATCATGTTAGTTTTCAGGCTGAGCCTTGTCAGCAGCCCCTGGAATGTATGGGTAGCGAAGACCAAGCTTCCCTTTTCTATGTATATAAGGCATATAACATTTCCACAGGACCTTCACCACTCGCTTTCCAACTCTTCCACACTGTGTATTTTGACTCTAGCCCAACTGCAACCACCCTGCAACTCCAAGTGTGTTCTGCCCTACCTATCTTTCTCTTTGCATATATCTTTGCTTTAGCTTTGAATTCCCTTCCAGTCAAGGGAATCTTTCTCCCCAAGGATTTCTGCCTGTCATCTTCCAATTCATCCTCTAAGAGGGCACTCAAAGGTTTTCCCTTTATGAGGGCTGCCTTGATATTCTCTTCCTGCCACCTCTCCCCCAAGGGTAACCCTACTCTCCTTCATGTAGTATTTATGGGACTTAACTCAGTGCATTGTTTATTTGTTGAAATGTCCTAATTCCCCCTAGTCTATGACTTTGTTCACTTTTGCATCCTTCTACACATAGCACAGTATCTAATCCACTGTGCAATTAATATTGATTAATAAGAAAATGTGTACAAGGGTGGCTGCCACCTTATCAGAATCTAAGACTAGAGCATACTGTTTTGAACATGTGTTGCATGATATGAAAATGCAAACTCAAGTGAATTAAAATTTTTTTGTCACATAGAAGGGTAGCAGGTTGGACTAGATGATAAAGCATTTTCCAGCTCCAAAATTCTAGGAGTCTATGGATCTGATTGTCTATTTTGTCTTTTAAATTAGGAAAACTACAGAGCTAAGTAAACAAGGATAATTATTAGAAAACAAATTGATGGATTACAATCATTTTCAAAGTAGACAAGAAATCAAAGGCAACCAAAATTAAAAGTTGTATATTATCTCCAACTTGTAAGAAGAATGACTGATTCTAACTTAGTCAAACAATGATAGAAAAACACACCTCACTCTAAAACCTCAAGAGAGGCCATATTTGGCATCTCAACTTCTCAGTTTATGAATATCCTCATTTAAATCATATTACATTTCAAAGCAGATTGCCTGTTAAATAATAACATCTCCCCAAAGTCCACGCTGTGGAAGTTGAAACATGAGCCATAAATAAATGAAAATACTTAATCAAGGTCATAAAATAAGTCACACAAATTCTAAGACAGAATCTTTGATCTGAAATTCAGTTTTATGCTGTGATCTCTTGATTATAGCTTTGTAATTCTTAACCATGTTCTCCTCTTTTCGTATTTGTTCACTACAAGTAATGTTCAGTGAAACTTACCCGTTACTTTTGAAAAGAATTATGAAGAGTTCTAATAAAAAATTTAAAATGTCAACATCTAGATCTAGTTGAGAAACAGCTCTTTATCATTGTTACCTCAAAGAAAAGGCAACACTATGATTAAAGGACAATGTTTTCCCCAGTTTTCATCATTCTCTTCATGAGCTATTTTACAAGGAAGGTTCGAAAGAGGACAGGGAAGGAAATATACAAAGAAGGTGAAGAGGCTGAATATTCTAACCACAAGGAAGCAAAATGAATACATCTCATTTTTTAAACAAACATTTATTCCAAATTGAGAGAACAAAAATATAACACTAAGATCCTCCTTTTTTCTTTTCCACTTTTTCTTTTGAGAGAGTCTCACTGTATAGATTAGGCTGGGCTTGAACTTGCAATCCTCTTGCCTCAGTCTCTGGAGTGCCAGGATTACAGGTGCATACCATCATGCCACACAAGAGTAACCTCTGAACTCTTCTTTGTTTTCCTTTTCCAAAGTGAAGATAAGCGCAGAGTGGCACATATCCTTTCTTTTCTCCTCTTAACTAAATTGGGTGCTTTCATAAGGAAATGTTATTGGCATTTAGACACAGGTCAGTGATGTGACTGTTATATGTTTTTGGTATATGGCACCTGATATGGACTAAATTGCTCCTCTCAAAGGTCCTAATCTCCAGGATGTCAGTATGTGACTTTATTGGGAAATAGAGTCACTGCAGATAATTTAAAATGAGGTCATACAGGAGTCCAATATGATCAGTGTCCTTAAAAGAGACTCAAACACTACAGACACATGAATGGGCCACTCCACGTGACAATTTGGGCAGGGAATGGATTGTTGCTGATGCAAGCCCAGGAACCCCAAGAATCACCAGCAAACCATTAGAGTGAGGGATAGACTAGGAAAGACCATTCCCTAAAGGTTTCAGAGGAAATATGGTTCTGTTCACATCTTGGTTTTTGATGTTAAGTCTCCAGAATTGCAAGACAATACATTTCTGTTGTTCTAAGCCACCTAGTTTATGGCACCTTTATTAACAGCAGCCGTCAGAAACTAGGACAATCTATCACAAATGTAAGCATAGAAGCAAATTACACATGTTTAACTTATATAAACTTTCTCACTTTCCAAGTAAACTTTTGCATCTATTACACTGTTTGAACCTCAGAACAACTCAGAGAATAATATTCTCCACATTACAAACTGAAAAACATGGAATAAAGTGGTTATAAAGAAATGCTGCCTATGTTTCTACTCCAAAAAAATTGCTTTTCTTTTGGACATTGATATCAGCTTTTTTACTTGTATTGCTGGAAAGCCAAATTTGTGGCCCACCTTTGGCTGATGTTTAGGACTATATGATATATATTACTCTGTTCTAATTTTCCACTTAGCACTACTGTTTTTCCTTTATACTTCAACAGCTTTATTGAGATATAATTTACAAACCATAAAATGTAATTTTATCCTTTTAAAGTAAATAATTCTATGATTCTTAATGCACATAAGGTTGTACAATCATCACTACAATCTAACTTTAGAACATTTCATCACCTGAGCTAAACATGGTAGCACACACCTGTAATCCCAGTGACTAGGGAAGCAGAGGCAGGAGGATCACAAGTTTGAGGCCAGAGGCAACCTGCATAACTTAGTGAGACCCTGTCACAAGATAAATAAAAAGGGGTCTAGGGATGCTGCTTGGTGGTAGAGCACTTGCAAAGTATGTGTGAGGCCCTGGGTGAAGCACCCTAGTACCGACAAAAAAGAACATTTCATCTCTCAAAAAAAGAAATTCTGTGCCCATTACTAGTCACTCCCCATTCCTTCTTATGGCAGAATATTACTCTGTTATGTGGATAAGACACATTAAGTTTATACACTTATTAGGCAATGAGCATGTTGATTCTCTCTACTTTTTGGCTATTAGTATAATTCTGGTGTGACCATTCTTGTACAAGTTTTTGTGTGGACATACATTTTCATTTCTCTTGGGTAGATAGATATCTAAGATTGGAATTGCTAGGCTTTATGGTAACTCTATATTTAAGCTTTTGGGGAATTTCCAAACTATTTTCCAAAGCTGTGGCCCCATTTTACAATCTCATCAGCAATATATGAAGGTCCCAATTTCTCCACATCCTCACCATCACTTGTTATTGTTCATTGTTTTGATTACAACCATTCTACTGAGCTGGGCGTGGTGGCGCACACCTGTTATCCCAGCGGCTTGGGAGGAGGAGCCAGGAGGATGGCAAGTTCTAGACCAGAGGAAGTCTGCACAACTTAGCAAGACCCTGTCTCAAAAAGTAAAGAAAAAAAAAGGGTTGGGGTGCAGCTCAGTGGTCCAGCACTTGCAGAGCATGCAAGCGCGAGGCACTGGGTTCAACCCCTAGGACTGTAAAAAAGAAAAAAAGAAAAAAGAAAAACCATTCTACTGGGTGTGAAACGGTACCTCATTGAGGTTTTGATTGTATTTCTCTAATGGCTAATGATGTGGAACATCTTTTCATGTATTTATTGGCTATTTGTGTATCTTCTTTTATCCAGATTCTTAGGCTGGGGCTATATATCTAGTTACTGTTGAGTTGTAAGAGTTCTTTCTATATTCCTCCTACAAGTCCTTGGTCAGAAATACGATTTACTAATATTTTCTCATGTTCTATACGTGGTCTTTTTCACTTTTTTAATTTTGATGAAGTCCAATATTTATTTTCCTTTCACCATTTGTGCTTTTTCTGTTGTATCTAAGAAGGCTTTGCCTAACTTGAATAAAAAGTTAATTACTACTGTATTTTCTTAAAAGGATTATTTCTTTATTTTTCTTTTCTTTCTTTTTTGTCTCTTTCTTCTAATGGTTTTACAGTTCGAGTTCTTACATTTAGATCTGTGATGTGTTTTCAGTTAATTTATTTTTTCTTTTTGAGACAGTGTCTCACTATGTAGCCCAGAGTAGCCTTGAATGTGAGATCTTCCTGTTTCAGCCTCCCAAGTGCTGGGATTACAGGCAGTGCCGCCATGCCCAGCTTGAGTTAATTTTTACGTACAATAAAAGGAAGGGCAAAGAAAAACTAAGTAAAAATCACAAAGCTAGTAAGTAGTGGGAACCTAGGCAACTCCACACTAAAGACTATTGTTCTTACCACTATGAAAGCATATAAATTAAGAGACCAGCATTCACTAGACTATGGTTATAAATTAACTAGCTAGAAAGGCTAATTTAGTATATTCTATTATTGCTATTGTCTCAGATGAAGAGGTAAAGTGTAAGTTCATTGGAACAGCTGAGAATTCTAAAGTGGGAAATTATTAATACTACTTGCATCAGGTAAAAAATGTTACATGTTCATGGTTAACTGAAGAAATAGTCCCATTTTTTAAAAAGATAAAGAATATTGCAAATGTGACACAACTAAGAGCATAAAACAATGGAAGGGAAAGGAAAAGCTGGTACCAATGCATAAGAAGGAGCCCTGGGAGTTTCTAGTGACCATAAAATGAATGATTCAACCAAGCAGTATAAGAACAGGCTTGGGAAGAGGCCTTGCACAACAAAGAGAGAGATTATTCCTTTCTTTCACCAAATATAAGCACCATCCCAAGTAGAATATGGAAACAAATTTTGGTCACCACTTCAAGTACAGAGAGAAACTGGAAAAAGTTCAAGCTAGAGACACAATCAGGCCAAATGATAGTTGTTAGGTGCTGTCAATTTGGGCCCACCTCACAGCAACCCTATGTATGACAGAACAAGACACTCTCCAACACTGTGCCATGCCTGGCACTGTATCAGTGCTTCTCAGCTATTCTTAAGGTTTTCAATGGCTGATTATTTCTGGAGTGGGCTGCTAAGTCCTTTTCCCAAGCCTACAGCACTGGGTATTCCTAGGTGGTCTCCCACCCTGGTACTAATCAGGCCCAACCCTGCTTAGCTTCCAAGATCTGAAGAGATCGGCCGCCAGGGTGGTACAGCTGTAGTCAAAATGATAGCATCTGTTAGAAAAAGAAAGAACATGGGGCTGCTTATCAAAGACAGTAAAAGTTGATTTAATTATGGCCTTTAAAGACCATTTCAATGCTCTTCCTCAACCTTTTCACAGGGTCTGGCTCTTTCCAGTCATTAAAGTTCCAGTCAAATACCACTTTCTCAAAGGCTTTCATCCAAAGTAGACTCCCCACTTTCTAGCACATCTTTACAGCCTGTAACACTCTGAAGCTCCTTTTGTTTATACATTTATAGTCCCATCTGTCCAATAAGGATGTGTGCACCACAAAAACATGGACCATGAGCACAGCTTATCTCTAGCAAATACGTGCGGCACCTGGGACATAATGGGTAGTCTATAAAGATCTATAGAATCTATGTCCAAGAAGAAGCAACACAGAAAATGAGCTTTCAAGTTAGAACATGACATATATCAGTAAGGTACAGGAAGAATTACCTTATAGTCAAAGAAAAAGCCATGGACTGCTGTAGAATGCTGTGATTCTTTAAGGACAGTCACTCGTCTGTCCTAGGAATTTTTACAAATTTACTTACCTAAATAATTTCTAGTGGTTACTCCCCAAAACATGATCTGATACTTTATCACATAGAAATCAAGTCTTGTTAGCAATAAACAAATGATCAATATGCTCTTACTGTATACTGTACTGCATTCTAAGGTTTTCCATGTATCAAATCATTTAACCTCCACAATTATATGAGCAGTATTCCTTTATTCCTCTATAAAGTGGCATCATGACTTGATGGCACCTAACAACAACATTTAAACCAAAGAGGTGAAATAATTAGCCTGAGATTACTCAATTCATAGCTGCTAGAGCTGGGAATGCTGGGATTTAGCTCAGTGGGTAGAGCGCTGTGCTGTAGTCTCTGAGGTACCGAGTTCAATTCCCAACACTGCAAAAATGGGAGAAGGGCCTAGCAATCCACTCCCAAGGCAATCCCGAAACAGTCAGCCATTGAAAACCCTATGAGGGTCGCTATGAGTCAGATACCGACTCGACGGCACCTAACAACAACAACAACAGAGCTGGGAATCAAATTCAGATACTGGACTTGTATCATTCACTTAAGGGTAAAAATAAATAGATTAAAAATATGTTAAATAAGAAACATAATGGGTTGATAAATTATGACAAAAACTTAGGTGATATGGATTTTCTCCATGGCTTGATATGCACCTTTTAGGATTCCATCCTGTTGGAATGTTCTAACATATCATGGGGAGATTATTGCTATACTAAATGTCTCTCCTTCATAATACTTTTTTTTTTTTATTATTCCAGGCAAGTGCTCTACCCTTGAGCTGCACCCAAGTCCCTCCCCCTCTTTCAAAGTTTTTTTTTTTTTTTTTTTTTTTTTTCATTTTGAGACAGGGTCTTGCTAAGTTGCTCAGTCTGCCTGTGGCTTTGGACTCACAATCCTCCTGCATCAGTTTCCTAAATCACTGGGATTATAGGTGTATGCCATAGAGCCCATCTCATAATGTCTTTATTCAGAGAAATGTGATTGTAAATGAAATAGATAAATATTCATGACAAACTAGAGAAAGAGTATGACTCCCCCATGACACATCGTAAACAATTATCAACACATGGACAATCTTCATCTATGCTGTGTTGTCCCTAAATGTACACACATAATGGATTATTTCAAAGCAAATGATGATTATACTAGTAACAGCAATCTTTAGTCTGTCCCTAAGAAGATGTGCTTGAGGTGATTTTCTCTCTTTTGAGAAGTCTACACCTGGCCCATGTTTCTGTCTCTTGTTTCTTAGGCATGTTTTTTTTTTTTCCTCTCTCTTTTTCTCTCGTCCACACTGAAATCTGTGTTAAAATCTTTTCTTAATAAGCTCTAACTTTGCTTCAAAAACATGATTGAGTCTCAGATGCATATAAATTCCTTTCTTTCAAGAAATCTAAGAACTGGGCTAGACATGGTGGCGCACGCCTGTAATCCCAGTGACTTGGGAGGCAGAGGCAGGAGGATGGCAAGTTTGAGACCAGAGGCAATCTGTGTAACTTAGCAAGACCCTGTCTAAAAAAGTAAAAATATGGGCTGGGGGTGCAGCTCAGTGGTACAGTACTTGCAAAGCATGCAATTGCGAGGCCCAGGGTTCAACACCCAGTACCACCAAAAAAAAAAAAAAAAAAGAAATCTAAGAACTGGTAACAGTTTAAGGAACAGAGATTTTTGTTATCAGAAAGAAATGTGGTGGACATTAGGAGAAATCATTTCTGTTCTTTTGGTTTTTGATGATACTGAGGGGCTGAATCCAGAATCTTGAGCATACATTTTGCATATGCAATATCCCTGAACTGCACTCCCAGCCCTGTTTATATATATATATATATATATATATATATATTTTTTTTTTTTTTTAATCTTGAGACAGGGTCTCTCTAAGTTACGCAGGCTACCTCTGGCTTTGAACATGCAATCCTCCTGCTTCTACCTCCTGAGTTGCTGAGATTACAGGTGTCAGCCACCATGTCTGGCTTAGTAAAAATAATCCCCCCCCCCAAAAAAAAACCACTAAATAATCCCTTGGTGATATGTATTTGGAAACATGATGATATTTTAGGTGCTATATTATGTTGTTGTTGTTGTTGTTGTTAGGTGCCATCAAGTCGTGTCCGACTCATAGAGACCCTCATAGGGTTTTCAATGGCTGACTGTTTTTTGGGGTTGCCTCAGGAGTGGATTGCCAAGTCCTTCTCCCATTTTTGCAGTGCTGGGAATCGAACTTGGGACCTCAGAGACTACAGCGCAGCACTCTACCAACTGAGCTAAATCCCAGCCCCTGCTATATTATAGGAAGAATTAAATTTGAAGTGCTCTGTAAATTTAAGAAAATTCATTAGGGTTTTTTTGCTAATAAACAAAAAAGTAGAAACAGTTAATTATCAAAATATACCTGTTTATCTTCCAGCAGGTCCAGCTCTTCTTTACTTGATGCAGAGCTGACATTGTCTTCATCAGAACTACTGATGACTTCCTCCTCATCAGAGGGTAGGTCACCAAGACCAAGGTCAAGATCAGCCTGTTCTTCCTGAGGTGCTCCAGAACTGATTCAACAAAAAGTATGCATTAGTCACCCTCAGTAACAAGAGGTGCTAACGAAAGAAAACCAAAATCCACTATCTTATCCTCATAATGTAAGCAAGGTGTATCTAAGGGATTCAGGGGAATGGAAATAGGCCAACCCATCAAACTTCCCCTTCCCCTTCCCTGATTCAGCTGCCAAAAACTCAAATTCATTTTGGGTTTAAATTTTAATCTAACTTTAATACTAATTTAATATCATTTTCGCCAGGTGCAGTGACACATGCCTGTAATCCCTGCGACTCAATTGGTGGAGGCAGAAGGATTGCACATTTGAGGCCAGAAGCAGCCTGTGTAACTGTGATAAAAATGAAAAATTGGGCTGGGGGTGCAGCCCAGTGGTAGAGCACTTACAAAGTATGTAAGTGGGTTCAACCTCTAAGTACTGCAAAAAACAAAACAATATTTTGAAGCCTCGTGCAGTGGCACACACCTGTAATCCTAGTGATTTGGGAGGCAGCGGCAAGAGGATTACAAGTTCGAGACCAGAGGCAGTCTGGTAATTAAGTGAGACCCTGTCTCAAAAAGTAAAAAAATGGGCTGGGCATGCAGCTCAGTGGTCCAGCACCTGCAAAGCATGCAAGCCCGAGGCCCTGGGTTCAACCCTCAATACCTGGAAAAAAAAAAAAAAGGAAATGATATTTTGATGATAAGAAGGTGGGTGGGAAGCAAGTTCCTCAGCTGCCTCCATCCTATGTTTACATATGTCCTCCCCCTAAAAGATCAGATCCTTACTGATCTCTGTTCCAGGTATAAACGAAGAAGCCTTGTAGGGAGTGGGTAGGCTCACTACAAAGGGCAATGGCTCCCAAGGTATGCTAAAAGAGTTGTTGTTTCCTTGGGCTTCAATGTTTAAAAACAAACAATCAAAAAAAAAAACAAGTACCAAAATGTATAAGGATTGAGCGATAATGTTGGTGATTATAATGCATATAACAATGCATGTGCTATTGTGAACATATGCCCATCTCCCTGAATATCACCGATATGTACCTGTAAGACAAGGGAAGGAGCCAGACACTATGGTACCTATCTGTAGTATTAGCAACTCAGAAGGCTGTGGCAGGCAGAAAGTGAATTTGAGCTCATAGGCAACCTGTGCAACTTAGTGAGATCCTGTCTCAAACAAAGGGTGGGTTGGGGGAGGGATGGAGGTGCAACTCAATAGTAGAGCACTTGCCTAGCATGTGCTAATAAGCCCTAGGCTCCACCTCCCGGTACTGAAAACAAAACAGAAGCAAAACAAACAAACAAACAACAAATAAGACTTGAGAAGGAGCAAGAGAGTTAAAAAGTTTTAGGCTCCACCCTAATCCTGCAGAACAGGAAGTCTTGAGGTACAGAGTCCAGCAATCAGCAATTTAACAAGCCCTCCAGGTGACTCTGATTCAGGCTCAAGTCTGCAAACCTTTTCACCAGGCCATATATCAACTCCCCGTTGTCAGCCAAGGTTTTCCAATTTGTACTGAGACAGACCTCATGAATCTAACAGCCATGGTTACATTCAACTCTGTAGGGGGAATTCCATGGGAAAGTTTCCAAGGAAGATGATGGAAATAATTCTTTCTAGTATTGGTTGTAAAGACTCAGGAATGAGGGGCTGTGAGCGCAGCTCAGTGGTAGAACACTTGCCCAGCATGTGCAAGGCCCTGGGTTCAACCCTTTAGTACTGCAAGAAATTAAAAAAAAGACTCAGGAACAAGTTGCCTTTAGAAACTACTTTTCTGAGGCTAGTGTACAAGAATAACTACGGAACAGAGCAAAGATAGAGAGAGAGTAAAATATCCAAAGAAAATCACCAGGGACAATACTCCAGCAGAATTAAGACACTTTGCATTCCACTCTGGCAGTCTGTTTAGCAGGTCATGGCCAGGTCACTCAAGTGCCAAGACTCCAAGTTATCAGAATTTCCAGTGGGAATTTTAATGCTAAATATTCTGCCAGTTCCCGATTGTACATTATAGGATAAAGACTTGCTCAGAAACCATTCTTGCAGCCGAATGGTTAAACACAAACCAGTCAGATAGAGGCAGCATGCCAAAAGGAACACCTCCCACTGCCAAAGATGGAGTTTCCTATTACTCAGCAGCAAGGGCCTCAGGGAACCTTACCCCTCAATTAGGTGGATGTACACCTTATCATAGTTCCTCCGTGACTTAGAGGAGACTCACACCTTGTGAGCAGGTCACTTTCCAGTCAGGTGAACTGGCAAGATTCACTGTCTCTGGGTATAGAGATAAGAGGAAACGCAGTTATATTAGCTGTTGATTTAGATTGGCAATAAGTGAGTTAACAAGATATACACCATAGGGTCCACCTACGTAGACAGAAGAAAACATAATTTCTCTCTTTCTTTTATTTTTGGCAGTGCTAGAGATTGAACCCAAGACCTTCATGCATGCTAGGCAAGTGCTCTCTCACTGAGCCCTACTTGTTTTAATCTTAATTTCTCATCTCTTTTCATCCTGTTACAACCCTGTTAACTCAATACATGTTCAATTTCTGAGCAGTATCGGCATCACCTGGAAGCTCTTTGTGATCATTAGGTGCTATAGAGTCAGATTCGATTCACAGTGACCCTAAGTATGTTGTTGTTAGGTGCCGTTGAGTCATGTCTGACTCATAGCAAGCCTCAGAGGGTTTTCAATGGCTGATTATTTCGGGCTTGCCTCAGGAGTGGATTGCCACATCCTTCTTCCATTTTTGGGGTGCTGGGAATTGAACTCAGGACCTCAGAGACTACAGAGCAGTGCTCTACCAACTGAGCTACATCCCAGCCGACCCTAAGTATAGCAGAATGAAACCACCCATGCACACGATCTTTTTATGTTTGAACTCATTGTTGCAGTCACTGTGTTTCTTCTCATTTTGAGTCATGCCACATCAGCAAAAAAGATGTCCCAGGGGCTTTACTCCATTCTTTTCATTAAGGTCCACTCTAAGAGGGAAAGCTCCTTAGAACTGCAAAAATCTCTATGCCTATCCTGACCGACTGAATGTGAATCTGTGTTGTAACAAAATTCCAGGGTTATGTGAGAAGCTCTGCTCTAAAGGCTTTTCTGATAAGCCATATGTATATGATTTTGGATGCTACTACATAAGAATTTCAGAGAATTAGAAATGGGGCTGTGGCACTGTGAAGAAGTTAGGCTTATTTTGTGTAGAAAGCCAAAATGTATTTTTGGTTAAATGTTGGAAGGCTATTATTAAGAAGATGCTAAGCAGTTGTTCAATTTATACGCTGAGCAAATAATCTGAGAAGCTGGACTTTATGAGGAAGAACGTGGCATCAAGATTGGAGGAAGACTCATTAACAACCTGTGTTATGCAGACGACACCACTTCGCTTGCTGAAAATGAAAAGGATTTAAAACATTTACTGATGAAGATCAAAGATCATAGCCTTCAATATGGGTTACAACTAAACATCAACAAAACAAAAATCCTTATGACTGGGTCAGCACGCAACTTCACATTAAATGGAGAAAAGATTGAGGTTGTCCAAGATTTTACTTTGCTTGGCTCTATAATCAACACCTGTGGAAGCAGCAGTCAAGAAATCCAAAGACACATTGCACTAGGAAAAGCTGTGGCAAAAGATCTCTTTAGAGTACTGAAAAGCAAAGATGTCTCATTGAAGACGAAGGTGCGTCTGACTCATGCCATGGTATTTTCAGTGGCATCATATGGTTGTGAAAGCTGGACATTGAACAAGAGAGACAGAAAAAGAATTGATGCTTTTGAATTGTGGTGCTGGAGATGTCTATTGAATATACCATGGACTGCCAAAAGAACCAACAAATCTGTCCTAGAAGAGGTACAACCAGAGTG